>BDJD01000421.1:227383-275209 GCA_002564525.1 Rosa multiflora | reverse complement strand
AGCACAACCGCCACTGTTACTTCCAGCGAAGCAAGGGTAACGCCCTCGCAACCCAGCGAAGCTAAAGTCACGCTTTAGCAAACCCGTGCTTCTCTCAACTTCCCAGTGATTGCTCTGGTTAGTCTACAACACTAAGTATCGATTCGGTGAACGCGAAGAAACCACAACCAAAGTCCTTATCCGTAAGGCAAAAAGTCCTTTCCCGAAAGGCAAGAAAAGAACCCTGTGACGAGGTTGGTGCTCTCCTCGTCCACAGCGCTTGAAGAAAAAGTTAGGTCACGGGACTCCCCCAACGACTGCACCCCGCGGTGCTGGCACGCCTGCGCAACTACTCGCTCAAAAGAGACTGTTTGCACACCAGCTGGTTTTGGAGCCAAACAACCCCTAAAAAAAAAAAACCGAGAAAAAACAGCTAACCAAACAACTAAGCAAAAAATTAATCTACCAAAATCAAAAATTAGGAAGCCTCATAAAATTCTTATTGCAAAGAGAATAACTAAATTTGGGGGCGAGTCTCACCAAACCATAGTAGCTGAAGTGAGACCAAAGTTTGCAAGAGCATCTGCAACTTGGTTCCCTTCACGAAATATATGAGAGTATCAGAATTGCATTTGAGAGATGCGGAGCAAATAATTACCCCATTCCACTCGAAGTTGTCAAGGCCCCAAATTGGGTGATCTAAGGAAATGAAGAACTAGAGTTGAGCAACATCCAAGCACAAATGTTTCCAATCTCGAACCCAAACTAGTTCAATTAGCTTAATATATAACTGTCATTATCTCAGCTGCCACTAAACTTGGAATGTCAAGATCGTAACTAAAAGCACCAAGAAATTCACTTTTGAAATCCCGAAACAACCGCCATAACTGGCTTGATCGACCTGAGGTACTCCTTTAAGAGCCATCCTTATTAAAGGTGACAACCGATTTGACCGTTGTCATTCTAGTAATGTGAGCCATCTTGTTGTTTAATCTTAGTTTTATTAAGGAAAAATTTCTATTTAGTATCCTGAGGTTTGGGGGTAACATTATGTCAGTCCCTGCTGTTTCAATTTGATCAGCAACATCCTTGTCCAAATTTTACTGTTCCGTCCAATTTGAAGGTTAACTTTGACAATGGGGCCCACTATGGAGACTAAAAATGTCATTTCAAATACATTTTCTTCTTTTCTCCTCATCTCTCTCATCTTTGATGGTTTCTCTCTCTCTCTCTCTCTCTCTCTCTCACCCATGCATTGCCACAGCCCGAAATCATGGCGTCTGGCTACCGATTTTTAACACTGCCACCACTACTCGAACCACAGCACAAACCAGATCCAAACTCAAAGAGAATCTATGATTGGCACTAGCCCAGCCACGTTACACAACCACTAGTCCTTGCCATCTTGCTTCCTCCAATTCCGGCAACTTCTCCATCTCCACCCACCTCCTCTCCAGTGACCCTCAGATCAACCCAATATTCAATCCCAACCCATCTCCTATTCGGTCATCAAAAGAAACCCATCTCCGACCTTCAAACCCTCTTCTTCTCCAAGCTCGGCGAGCTCATCAAATCCGGCGAGTTCTGACGTCAAAACGAACCGAGGACCAAGTTAGGAGCCTTGGCATCCCTCTCTCGATCCTCGACGACCACCCGAAAATATATTTGGCCATCGACGGCGCCGACGAGGTCGACCCCAATCTGGATTTGGTTAACGGCCGCGGCGGCGCGTTGTTAAAGGAGAAGATGGTGGAGGCTGCGTCGGAGAAGTTCGTGGTGGTCACCGACGAGACGAAACTAGTGACAGGGATGGCAATTAATGGGTTGTTCTTAAATATGGTGACCGCGATGATCATTGCAAGGAAGGATGGAGTGAATGTGCAGACCAAGTGATTGGCTTTTTTTGGGATTTTGGTGGTGGTGGTGGTGTGGAGGTGAGTGCTGGAACCTCTGATTTGTACTTGTTATGTGTTGTGCAAAATATTTATTGGTGTATTGTTAGAATGGTGAAATGGATAATTGATAGAGGTTTGGAGGTCGGAGAGAGTGGATTCGGAGATGGAAGGTGGGTGTCCTCCGATTAGAATTTGTTTTTCTTTTATTAATTATTTTTTAAGGAAAATTGTGTGAAATGACAAATTTAGCCCTTTAAGTGGGCCCCTCCGTCAAAGTTAACGTTCAAATTAGATGGCACAGTAAAATTTGGACACGGTTGATTGAAATTGAAAGCACATGGGTGTTGCTGATCAAATTGAAACTGCAGGGACTGACATGATGTTACCTCCAAACCTCAGGGTACTAATTAAACTGAAATTTTTCCTTTTATTAAAAATCATTACTCTACATATCTACGACCTTGTTATAAGTTTGTGAACAAATTTGTTGGCAAGGTTATGTAAATAATGTAAAAACAAATATAATAATATTGTTGCCAATGTAGCATTGTGTTGGTGTACAAACACACATTACCAAATGAAGAATGGAAGAAGCAGCTAGTTTAAACGATCTCCTGCAAATGATAAAATGTTGGAGCTGAATGAAACCTTGTTGATCAGTAGTACTTCTAGCCATTAAACTCATCTTCCTGTACAAAACATGCGTACTCTATATGCTTCCATAATTCTAAATCCACAGTAGTAAAATCTCAAACTTCCCCTGAAAGTCCAGTATACAAATATGCATGTGTTATTGCCTGGTCGTAGTGTGGCTGCGGCAAAGGTCCTCTTCATTGGCTAATAGCTATGGAGTTTCGATTGTCGGTTTCTAGTGTGTTTGGACGAGTTCTGGTTTGCTGTCCTTTCCAGGTGGTTGCTGATTTGATGGCCTCCGTTCTCGGTGCTCTGCCTTGTGTCGCTGATGGCATGCACTTCGGCATTATTATTCCCCTCTTCGCGGTAGTCAACCTTATGTTGGGCTCATTTGTGTGTTGCGGCTTGTCTGTTCTTTTGTTTTCATGTATTGTACGTAGTCACATTCTTGGGTCTTTTTTTATAATATTGTTTGACCCCAAAAGTAATTTTGGCAAGATCCTTTAGTGGATTTAGCATAGCGGGCCGATACCTGCGGCCCAAAAATAAGCCTACTTGGGTTTGGGTTACACAGCTTCACCCATTCCGTGATCCATAAGGAAAACGAGCCCTAATTGGAGTCAAGTAGCGGAGATTGAATAAGAAACTTCAATCAATAATCCCTCTATGGCAAGGAACAGTCGAAACCCTAGGTATAAATACCAGGTTTCAAGGACGAATTAAAAACAACTCTCAAATCAACTAATCATATAGATTATCAAAGCCTCTCCGGAGCAAACCTACCTGCAACCTAGTTGCAAACCAGCGAAGTAAGGGTAACGCCGTCGCAACCTAGTGAAGCTAAAGTCACGCTTTAGCAAACCCGTGCTTTCTCAGAACTTTCCAGTGATTGCTCTGCTAAACCTACAACGTTGAGTATCGATTCGGTGACATGAAGAGATCACAACCAAAACCCTTACCCGTAAGGCAAAAAGTCCTTTTCTGAAAGGCAAGAAAAGAACCCTGTGACGAGGTTGGTGCTCTCCAGGTCTACAGCGCTCGAGAAGAAGTCAGGTCAAGGGACTCCCCGACTACTGCACCCCATGGTGCTGGCACTCCTGCGCACACGCTCAAAAGAGACAGTTTACACCCATGCTGGTTTTAGAGCCAAACAAATATGCTGAGAGAGACAGTTCCAAAGTACATTCAATGAACCACGAAACTCTTACGAAGATAAGTAATGAAACCAACTTGACTACTCCAATGACATATTAGCTAGACCTTTTGATTTTTCGTGGCTCCGGCCAAGTTATTCAACGAAAGCAGCGCACCATATAAAAGTAACCCACAAGACAAAAAGAAATTTCTAGCTAGGAGGAGGCTGGAATACACAGGCTGTAACTTACAGCCACTGGCGGAGGTTGACGTGGCGCAAGGAGAGCCACCTAATGGATCAACGTAGGGGTTCAACGTAATTTCACAGTTGACGGTGCCGTTAGAGTAAAAATGTTTTACAGCCCTCCTCGTCAGCCCCCACAATCGAACTGGAGTTCATCCCATCCTTTCCTCTCCAAACCCCTCCTCAGACCCAAAATCACTTCTCTCTCCTGTCACCACTGAAGTTCATCCCATCCTTAACTTCCTTTCAAACAAAAACCCAATTACTTTCCCGGAAAACCCACGAATTGGTTTGTGTTCAAAGACTGGATTTTGGTTAAAGAGCGGAAAAGGAATGGTTTGGTTATGAAGTCGAGCGGTGAGAGGAGACAAAGAACAGAAGTGACTTTGGGTTTGAGAAAAGTGGGGGTTTGGAGGGGAAAGGATGGGATGATGTTGTGGTTGCTGATGCGGAACGTGTTTTACCCTAACGGCACCGTTAATTGCGAAATGACCTTCAGCCCCACTTTGACTTATTCAGTGGCTCTCCTCGCGCCACGTCGCCCCTCACAATGGCTGTAAGTTACAGCCTGCCTATTCCAGAACTCTCCTTCTAGCTAGCTAGTTTCATGTTCCGACTTGTGTACCCGTGTGTTTCCCTATGTCAGCTTTATGTTTTGTTTTGTTTTTTTATTTAAACACACTAGCACAGCGGTGACCGCACAAAATAAATTCCTGAAAGAATAGAAGAAGAAGTAGTTGAATCGATCACCTCCAAATAATAAGATGCTGGAGCTGAGTGAAACCTTGTCAGTAGCACTGCTTCTAGCCATTACCCTCATCTTCATAGACAAATGGTTCTCCACTAGTACAAAATACTCGCCACCTTCTCCACCAAAACTCCCTATCCTCGGAAACCTTCACCAACTAGGGTTACACCCTCATCGCTCACTGCGAGCCTTAGCTCAGATCCATGGCCCCTTCATGCTCCTCCCCTTTGGAAGCGTCCCCTTCCTTATTGTCTCCTCGGCTGAGGGAGCCCGCGAGATCATGAAAACCCATGACCTCACTTTCTCCAACAGACCCAAGACGGTCATCTCTGAGAAGCTGCTCTACAATTTCAGAGACGTAGCGTCGGCGCCTTATGGTGAGTATTGGAGACAGATGAAGAGTATATGTGTTTTGAATCTTCTGAGCAACAAAAGGGTTCGCTCTTTTCGCTCTGTTAGAGAAGAGGAAATAAAATCGATGATCGACAAGATAAAGGAATCATCATCAACATCATCGGTTTTAAACTTAAGTGAAATGTTTGCTACGCTGACTAATGATGTCATCAGTAGAGTTGCTCTAAGTAGGAAGTATAATGGTACTGGTGGGGAAGGTTTGAGAGAGCTTTTGGTGGAGTTTCAGGAGTTATTGGGACGCATCAACGTTGGGGATTTTATCCCATGGCTTGCTTGGTTGAACCGTGTGAATGGTTTGGAGGCTAAATTGGACAAGGTGGCTACACGGTTTGATGATTTTTTGGAGAGAGTGATTCAAGAGCATGTAGATAGTTCTGAGAGGGGAAATAATGATGCACATGATCGTATTGAGAATGAGGACCAAAAGGATTTTGTGGACGTTTTACTGGAAATTCAGAAAGGAAACTCACTTGGCTTTCCCCTCGAAAGAGTTAGCATAAAGGCACTTATCTTGGTATGGTTTACCTCTCTCTCTCGCTCTCTCTAGATGCATCTCTCTATTTAATTAATGTTTTCTTAAATAAAAACACTAGAAATATCCACACACTCGAGTGATGTGTGAGTGGTGGAAATTACCTAAAAATAGTGGGTGATTATTGAGGTTCGAAAAATCGCTAGGTGCTAGTCGGGCGGTGAGTTAGGGAAGAGCCTCCAGGCGCATAGAGGGTTTTGTATTTTTTTATTTAATTTTTATTTTTATAGGTTTTATTTATGTAATTAAAATTATATAAAGGATAATAAACTAAATATTTATCATCATTCATCCTCAAGAAAAAAATAAACTAAATATTTATTTAATTAACTATTTATTTAATTAATCTGCTACCTCTAGAGGTAGAACTGAAGTTGTATTCATTATTCAATTATCCAACAGAAAAAGAAGAAGAAGCATAATGCAATTATACTTCTTGTTGCACACGTGCCCATGAGCCCATCCTATCCTTCTCTCTGCCAACTAAATACAGCCACAAGTTATACTCTCTCTCTGACACAATTAACCACCCCCATTCACTTTCACTCTCTTCTCTCTCTCTCTCTCTCTCTCTCTCTCCTCTGCGAAACCACTCTCTCTCTCTCTCTCTCTCTCCTCTGCGAAACCAGTAGCCACCATCTCCACCTCCTCTCTTCATTGATTTTTTCATTAACAGAATGAATAAATCATTACCAAGAGTCCAAGAATAGAGGCACGGAGGTGTGGAGCTGCGGTGGTTTGGGGGGAGCTCCGGTGGAGGTGTGGAGCAGAAGCGCGGGAGCTTGGTGAGGAGAGCAAATAAAAGCTCCGGTCTATTTTTTCAGTTTTGGGTTCGAATGGGTTCGCTGATGTCGAGTTTAGGATTCGGGAAGGGAAAAAAAAAACAAAAAAAAGGAAGAAACCGCCTAGCCGCCCAGAACTCCCAGATTGCCCAGAATGTCCAGTCTGACGCCCAGGCCGCCTAGGCAGCCGCCCAAATCCTATCCGCCTAAGGACTCCAATTTTCCACCACTCGCCTCGGTCTGCTGCCGCCCAGTGCCTAGGCGGCCTGGGCAGCCGAGTTTTAGAACATTGGTGATTATAAATAGTTTATGCACGACAAAGTGTGTTACCCTCTTCACCTTTGGATTCGATAGTGAAACTTACTCCTTAATTTGTCTGTCTCGGAAGAACTAATACATATATCGCCTCATATCTTATTTAATTAAAAGGGTCCTTGACCAAAAGCCCAAAAATGAGCCAAAATTATCCCACTTACCTCAGCCAGAGATTTTAATTCTCACTTACCCTATTTAAAATAAAATGACAATTTTACCCTTAATCAAATTAATAAACCCCTTAATCTCTCTCCACTCTCTCGTCCCTCTCCGATTTCTTTCAGATCGCTCTTTATCTGGTCGGTGATGATGAGCGTCTCCTCCTCATTACCTTCTTCATCGTCGCCGCTCTTCATCTTCATCTCCTAGCTCTCTCTCTCTTCTTTTCCGTTCAATCTCCGCCGCACATATCCAAATCCGGAAATCCAACGGTGTAGGAGGAGGAGGAGGAGGAGATGTACGTGATGGCGGTGCGACCGACAGATCTGAATCGGAACACGAAATGGTTTACGTACCCCGGTGTTTGGACTACCTACATTCTCGATCATCGTCTTCTTTTCATGGCTCATCGTTCTTTGCCTCTTCTCTTTCTCTCCCGGCATGGCCTGGACCCTCGCTCATTTTCTCGTAATCTCTCCTTTTTCCTTCTCCTTTGTCTTGTTTGATTTCATTACCAATCTTAGCTCGCTTGCCTAGTTTCATGCTCATCTATGCGTCTGTGTGTGAATTTTTGGTCAAATTTGGGGGATTGTGAATCTGAATCCTTAGGGTTTTGATGTAGATGATGATGAATTTGTATGTATGTCGGGAGAGTATTTATGGATCTTCTTCTGCCGTCTGCTTGTTCTTCGTGCTCGCTGCTTCTACCTAGCTCCCGGGTGTCGCTTTACAGAGAGAGAGCCTCGAATTACAGAGAGCCATGGCTTCCGAGGGAGCTACGAAATCGAGCTCAGCGGCCAATTCATACATAGGGATCTTGATTAGTTTGACTTCCAAGACTGATACAAAAGCGTGCTTTCCAAAATAAACACCGAAGAGTCCAATATCGGACTCCGGAACGGTAAATTTCACCTGATTTTGTATCGGTTTTGTTTTACCCATGGTTGATTGAATCGAATTGATCTCTGTTAAGTTTATTTACTGGCTCTACAGTGGTGTAGATTAGAAGTTGTGGTAATTGTGAACCTGCTGTTGGAATTTGACAGTCAGTAAATTTGAAGAGATTGTATAGTGTTTGTGATTGTAGTTCAATGTCTATTAGGGGTAATAGACGTTTATTGGGGAGGCAAATCGATTTTTTTTTTTTGGTAAAATGGTGGTAGAACTGTAGGAGGCCCAGAATGGAAGAAAAAATGAAAAAAAAAAAAAAGAAGCTTTTATTGGGCAATAGAAGCGTGTTAAAAAGTATATTGGGGGCCAATAGGCTCCTATTGGGGAGCAATAGACGTTTTTAAATTTATATAATCTCTTCATTTTTTTTTCTTTAAATAAAGTTTTATGTCTAAATTTAAAGAGAATAGTTCATATTCTAGCAACTAAAAGTTCTATTGGGGGACAATAGACATCTATTGGGAGGCAATAAACGTCTATTGGGGGGGCAATAGATGTTTTAAATTGATGTAATATTCTCATTTTTTTTCTTTAATCAAAGTTTTATTTGTCTAAATCTAAGAATATTAGTTCTTATTCTGGCGACTGAAAGTCCTATGAGAGGGCAATAGACGTCTATTGGGGGGCAATACATGACTGATAGTCGTCTATTGGGGGGCAATAAACGTCTATTGGGGGCAATAGGCCAAAAGTTCTATTGGGGGGCAATACATGGTTGATAGACGTCTATTGGGGGGCAATAGAGGTCTATTGCCCCTTTATTGGTGGGCAATAGATGTCTATTGGGGTAATAAACATGGGGAAATATCACCAATGGTCACTGAGTTATGACTTATTCGACACTTAACTCACTGTATTTTCAACAACATCACTTAACTCACTCAGTTTTACATCTGTCTTTCACTTAACTCACTGCCGTTAATTATACCATTAGAAGCCGTTAAAATTGAGGGTATAATTGTCAAAACACTTAAAAATCATTTTTAACTTAAAAAAACTACATTTATTAGATTTTGTTTCAATTTTTTTAATTTTCTGAAATTTCTAATAAAAAATAAATTTTTAACTTAAATATAATTTGAAAAAAAAAATTGTCTTTTAAAAAAAAAGTTAGAAATGCATTTTTTTAGTGTTGAGACAAATATACCCTCAATTTATATTTATTAGACTTTTTTCAATTTTTTAAATTTATGAGATTTCTAATAAAAAATAATTTTTTTAACTTAAATATAATTTGAAGAAAAAAAATTGTTTTTTTTTTTAAAGTTAGAAATGCATTTTTTTAGTGTTTAGACAAATATACCATCAATTTTAATAGCTTTTAACGGCAGAATTAATGACAGTGAGTTAAGTGAAAGACGGATGTAAAACTGAGTGAGTTAAGTGATATTGTTGAAAATACAGTGAGTTAAGTGTCGAATAAGTCATAACTCAGTGACCATTGATGATGTTTTCCCAAAAACATTTCCGGTGAGGTTTTCTGAAAGGTCTGATAGTCTGCGGCCGGTGACCGGAATCAGGCGAAAGTTGGTCGGAATCCGGCGACCGGTGACCGGATTCGGGGGAAAGTTGGCCTGATTCCGGTGATCGGCTCCAGCGAAGTCTCCTATGGTTTCTCTCTCTTCCATTCTCTCTCTCTCTCTCTCTATCTATCTAAGTAACAAAAGGGTGAGGGGTAAAATGGTATTAAAAAATAAAAAAATAAATTTTTTTTAATGGGGTATTAGGGAAGACTCCCTTAGAGTGTATTGGGTAAGAGGAAATTAAAAAAACTTAATGGGGTAAGTGGGAAAAAAATCCCTAAAAATGGGGTAAATGGACAAAAACCCTAATTAAAAAAAATGCATGTCGTTTTCTTTATTTTTTATTTTTATATTTTCTGCTATTTGCGGTTTACTTTGTTTACCATTTCTAATTAGTTTGATTTCCATAGCATTTTAACATATAAGGGGTACGTACTTACGTAAAAATAAAAAATAAAATGTTTTGATTGAGAACCTCTCTTCTCTTAGATATAGTATAAAACTATAAATACGTCATTCAATTGTATATATCGTTCAACTCTGAATTATATCTATAAGTTATAGACTATAACACAATTTTACAATAGTATTTGTTTGAGGAGTTAGATTTTTCTACGTAATGCATGTTCTTTCGTCTATTTCATCGTGTGTGAAAAATTGTTATGTTGTTGATTATGAGTTTGAATCACATTGACAATAATTTATTTGCTAATATAGTTTGTTATTACCTGTACAAGTATACGTGTTTGCATGGAATTTGTCAATTGACATATTAGTTACTGTTACACAATAATGAATTAAACATGTAATTAACCGTATGAAATGCTAAAAGTTAGGAGATGAGTTTTTGATCTCTGAATCACATATATAGCATCCAAACATCTTAATTAATTAATCAACTAATATGTTTTCTTATAGGATATGTTTTCTGCCGGAACTGATACCACATATACAGTCCTGGAATGGGCAATGAGTGAGCTTTTAAGGCATCCGATGGTCATGAACAAACTGCAGAAAGAGATTCGAGGAATAGTCAGAGACACGAAAGACATGACGGAGGATGATTTGACCGGAATGCTCTACTTGAAGGCAGTGATCAAGGAGACTCTTCGCTTGCACCCTCCAGTTCCGTTGCTAGTGCCCAGGTTATCAACCCAGGAAGTGAAAATAAATGGTTACAGCATTAAAGCCAACACACGAGTTCTAGTGAATGCATGGCACATTGGAAGAGACCCCGCGTCATACAGCAATCCGGAGGAGTTTGAGCCAGAACGGTTCTTGATCCACAACGATATAGATTACAAAGGAAATGACTTCCAACTTATTCCATTTGGAGCTGGTAGAAGGATTTGCCCAGGTATTCAATTTGCCACTGCTGTTAATGAGATTGCTTTGGCAAACATATTGCACAAGTTCAATTGGAAATTGCCTAATGGAGCAAAAGGCGAAGATTTGGACATGATGGAATCTACTGGTATAACCATACATAGGAAATATCCTCTTAAAGTCGTTGCTGTTCCATATTTTCATTGAAAGTGTGGCCTATGTTAAATTTATTTGACATGTATACAGGTAATGAGAAAAAGACATTGTTATAACTAAGATATATATATTGTTTGAATATGTACGTTTCTAGTAAAGACTATGAATGTTATAATGAGTTATAACATGCATGACGAAATAATTGATTTTGGTATTTTATAACTGGTCTACACTGTATATTAGATCGATGTGACGTGATTAACTCCGGCCTTGCTTTCAGATTTAGTACTGTGTTCTATCCGATTGATCAGGATGATAACAAATATACAGAGCGATACTCAGAAAATGGGAACATGCCAAAAAAAAAAAAAACAAAGTCTTCGAACCACACTTGGATTTGTTTTGATTCTTAGAATCAATGTGAAAATTAAAGAAATGATGATGCATGGTTGAAACAAAATTGTCCAATTATCTTCTGACAGGCGGATTTTGTTTTCTAAAATAACTAAATAAATTGTTTCGGTTTATGTTTGAAAAGGCGATATTAGGTCTTTCTTAAATTCTCCGTCGACTTCATCGCAGACTTCTCATCTGATTGAATTTATATCTCGTTAAAATAGATGGAGTCAGTAAATGACAGATGACAGCTCTGACTGTAAAATAGAGATTGCAGTCGTTACTTACAAGTTATAACACCATCACTTAGGGATCTAATTTTCCATCCAGAGGCGTCCACAAGATTCATTTGATTTGTATGACCCAATTCCAATTCACCTCATAAGTCATAAGTTATAAATCCACCTTTTTAAAGAAATCATGAAAATTGTTCAAGAGATTGAAGGCTTATGTTTTGTTAAATTTGCAGAAGATAGTGTAATTAATGATGAATTGAATGTGGGTATATGAAGATGCGGACGAGACGTAGAGAGGGGAATACCCAATATTGTCTTTCCAAATATCGAAAAAGTCTTGGGTAGGGGCTGCCACGTGGTAGGGCAGTGCGGCCCACCAATCAAAACTAAAAAAAAAAAAAAATTTGTTCCAAAACTATCCTTAATTTGTAAAATAAAATATCCAAAATACCCCGCTGCTAGGCAGTGATTGCAGGACCTCATTGCCCCACCACGTGACAGCCCTACCTAAGACCTTCTCCCAAATATCAGCTGATTTTTAGAAAATAAAACTCACGTGTCAAAGTCTTAGTGGGCCACTTGGCCGTCAGTCCATATCAGTACGGTGACATAGACTGATGGGAGCACGTAGCCCTATTTTCTACGACTAGTTTCTCGGAGGGCTGTTTTCGGATAACGGGATAAGTAATGAAAAAAAGGTCGAAAGACATTTCTGTGGTGATCACCCTTTCACGTGTGAGAAGCCACAATCCAAATTATTTTAACACACAGTTTCGATTTTTCACAACATCATAAAGAAAAATGATTAATGCCTAGCTCCTTTTTTTTTTTATTGAGAAGAGTGGCCTGACTCTTTAAAAGTGCATACCGAGAATAGGACCATTAACTTTTCATATGCGGCTCTAAGAGCAAGTCCACTGGTGGTTTTTTGACTGGGCATAGTCATGAAAAACATGACTATATGACCTTCAGAAGGAATTTGGTAGTTCCACCGGTGGTTTTTTGACTGGGGTGGTTTTTGGCTTTCTTGACTACAGCCAAGAAATAAGTCACAAGGATGACTAAATTCATGACCGATGAAACCCAGAAGCCAGCAAGGAGATGGAGGATCGTGGCTGACGTCAATAGTTTTTTGGGTGAACAGTAAATGAACAGTGAATATAAAACATTAAATAACATGAATGAACAGTAATTTTGGGTGAACAGTGCTTTTGAACAGTGGAAAAGGTGAACAGTGTTGACCGGGCAAGAAAAACAACGGATGCAAACCCGTGTCCAGTGGCAGTGAATAGTAACTTGACCGGTCGAATTTTTGACTTCTCGACCTTGACATTTCTTGACTACGGGTGGACTTGCTCTAAATGGACGTCTGCATGACTGGGTATAATCACATTGAGATAAACGTCTATAGCTAGGAATTGCACAATATACATGTGTGTGTACACGCGCACAAAAGCAAATAAAGCAGACTCACATATTTGTTACCTAGATAGAAAGAAGAAGATGATGAATGAATCTTCTCGAAATATTGCTGGATCTAAATGACACCTTCTCGCTAGCGCTTGTTGCCATTTTTTTTTGGCTTACATATTAGCTAGACCATTTTGATTTTTCGTGGCTCCAAGTTATTCAACATTTCAAGTTAGCGACGAAAGCAGCGCATGCACCATATATAAAAACAAATATCTAGGTAGCTTATTTCATGTTCCGACCCCCTTTTTTTTTTTTTTTTTTGTGCTTGTGTGTGTGTGTATGTGTATGTTTCCCTCTGTCAGCCTTTTGTATTTAAACACACTAGCACAGCGGTGAGCACACAAAATAAATTCCTGAAAGAATAGAAGAAGAAGAAGTTGAATCGATCACCTCCAGATAATAAGATGCTGGAACTGAGTGAAACCTTGTTAGTAGTACTGCTTCTAGCCATTACTCTCATCTTCATATACAAATGGTTCTCCACCAGTACAAAAAACTCGCCACCTTCTCCACCAAAACTCCCTATCCTCGGAAACCTTCACCAACTAGGGTTACACCCTCATCGCTCACTTCGAGCCTTAGCTCAGATCCATGGCCCCTTCATGCTCCTCCACTTTGGAAGCGTCCCCGTCCTTATTGTCTCTTCGGCTGAGGGAGCCCGCGAAATCATGAAAACCCATGACCTCACTTTCTCCAACAGACCCAAGACGGTCATCTTTGAGAAGCTGCTCTACAATTTCAGAGACGTAGCGTCGGCGCCTTATGGTGAGTACTGGAGACAGATGAAGAGTATATGTGTTTTCAATCTTCTGAGCAACAAAAGGGTTCGCTCTTTTCGCTCTGTTAGAGAAGAGGAAACAAAATCGATGATCGACAAGATAAAGGAAGCATCATCAACATCATCGGTTTTAAACTTAAGTGAAATGTTTGCTACGCTGACTAATGATGTCATCAGTAGAGTTGCTCTGGGTAGGAAGTATAATAGTACTGATGGGGAAGGTCTGAGAGAGCTTTTGGGGGAGTTTCAGGAGTTATTGGGACGCATCAACGTTGGGGGTTTTATCCCATGCCTTGCTTGGCTGAACCGTGAGAATGCTTTGGAGGCTAAATTGGACAAGGTGGCTACACGGTTTGATGAGTTTTTGGAGAGAGTGATTCAAGAGCATGCAAATAGTTCCGAGAGTAGAAATAATGATGGCCATGCTCATATTGAGATTGAGAACCATAAGGATTTTGTGGACATTTTACTTGAAATTCAGAAAGGAAACTCACTTGGTTTTCCCCTCGAAAGAGTTAGCATAAAGGCACTTATCTTGGTATGGTTTACCTCTCTCTCTAGATGCATATCTCTGTTGAATTAATGTGTTATTAAATAATAATACTAGAAATATTCACACACTCGATTGCCCCGATTGGTGTGGGACTGGAGGAAGTTACCTAAAGAAAGTGGCCCTTCACTTTCGGATTTGAGGGTGGGACTTGCTCTCTAATTTGTCTGTCTCCGAAGAGCTAGTATATATCGATTCATCCTTTATTTAATTAAATAAAAATACATGTCATTTTTTTCTTTTCTGTTATTTGCAGTTTATTTGTTTACCATTTCTAATTAGTTTGGTTTCCATAGCATTTTAACATATAAAGGGTACTTAAATAAAAAAAAATTGTTTTGGTTGACAATCTCTTTTCTCTTAAATATGTTATAAATATATATGTCATTTGATTGTATATATTGTTCTTGATTGTATATATTGTTCAACTCTGAATTATATCTATAACACAATTTTACACTAGTATATGTTCAAGAACTTAGATTTCTCATGTAATGCATGTTCTTTCGTCTAGCTCATTGTGTATGAAATATTGTTATGTTTTTTATTATGAGTTTGAATTACATTGACAATATATACGACAACATGACATGCCAAATTATTTGATAACATATTGTACGTGCTATATGTACGAGTATATGTCTCTGCATGGAATTTGTCAATTTGACATATTAGTTAATGTTACGCAATTATTAATTAAGAGGATTGAAATTTACACTTCTGTTTTTACAATCCGCACCATGTTTCCTTTATAGTATCTTAACATCACATTTTATAATGCACACTGTAAAATGGTAAAACTTAAGATACCAAAAAAGAAAATATGGAGTGTGAATTGTAAAATGAGAAGCGTGAATTTCACTCCCTTAATTAGATATATAACAACCGTATGAAATACTAAAAGTTAAGAGATGGGTTTTTTTTTACCTCCGAATCACATATATAACATCAAGTTATATTAGATGCTAGACGTCTTAATTAATCAACTAATATGTTTTCTCATAGGATATGTTTGCTGCCGGAACTGATACCACATATTCATTCCTTGAATGGGCAATGAGTGAGCTTTTAAGGCATCCGATGGTCATGAACAAACTGCAGAAAGAGATTCGAGGAATAGTCAGAGACAAGAAAGACATAACGGAGGATGATTTGACTGGACTGCACTATTTAAAGGCAGTGATTAAGGAGACTTTTCGCTTGCACCCTCCAGTTCCATTACTAGTGCCTAGGTTATCAACCCACGAAGTGAAAATAAATGGTTATAGTATTAAAGCCAACACACAAGTTCTAGTGAATGCATGGCACATTGGAAGAGATCCCGAGTCATACAGCAATCCAGAGGAGTTTGAGCCGGAAAGGTTCTTGATTCACGACGATATAGATTACAAAGGAAATGATTTCCAACTTATTCCATTTGGAGCTGGTAGAAGGATCTGCCCAGGTATTCAATTTGCCACTGCTGTTAATGAGATTGCCTTGGCAAACATGTTGCTCAAGTTCAATTGGGAATTGCCAAATGGAGCAAATGGCGAAGATTTGGACATGACGGAATTTACTGGTATAACCATGCGTAGGAAATATCCTCTTAAAGTCGTTGCTGTTCCATATTTCCATTAAAGTGTGGCTTGTGTTAATTTATTTGATATGTATAACTGGTAATGAGAAAAAGACATTGTTATAAGTTATAACTAAGATATATTGAATGAATCTGTACGTTTTTAGTAAAGACCACAAATGTTATAATGAGCTATAACACAGGACGAAACAATTAATTATGATATTTTACAAATGGCCCACCCTATATAGTAGATCGATGCGGCGTGATTAACTCCGCCCAATTGCTTTCAGATTTAGTATTGCGTTGGATCCAATTGTTCAAGATGATAAATATGTGGACCGAAATTAATTTTTTTACAAATATATAGAGGGCCACAGGATCCACTCGGAAAATGAGAGTACGTCAAAAACAAAAAAGAGGCTCCAGACCACACTTGGGGAGTTGGGGTTGTTTTGATTCTGATTCTTAGAATCAATGTCATAATCACAGAAACGATGATGCATGGCTGAAACAAAACTATCAAATTTTATATGGATTGTGTTTTCTACGATACAAATAAAAAAGGATTTTTTGCACCAACAGTGTCTGGAGACTTGAGTGACTGACAATATGTCAATATGATACCCGAACTTATAAAGTTATCAAAGTAATACCCAGACTCAATTTTTCTTATCAACGTAGTACTCGCGGCCATTTTCCGTCAAGGAGCCGTTAACTTGACCACGTGTGACGCACGTGAGTCGCAAAATGAGGGCAAAAAAGACTTTTTCACTCCATCAAACCCTAAATAAATAAATTCAAAATTCAAAATAATTGGTTTTTCCCTTTCCTCCCGAAACTCCATGTTCATCATTTTTTTTTTTTTTGATCAACCATGTTCATCATCTGAAATGCAGCAAAAAAGCAACCAAAATGAAAAAAACAAAACGAATCCCAGCAAACGTTGATGTTCTTAAACCCATTCAAGTTCATCTTCTTAAACCCAGCAAAGCATTACGATGCCATCTTTCTCTCTCTAGAGTTCCAATCAATTGATACAAACTTAAAGAACAAAAAAAGAAGAAAATTTGATCAACAGTACAAACTCAAACAACAAAATCAAGTAAATTTGATCAACAGATCTGCTATAATTCCATTAAAGGCTACCACATCAGCAGATTCATGTTGGTAACACTTGAACGCAACAATTCTTCATCTTCATGTTCTTGAACCTAGCAAAAAAAGAATCACAACAATGTTGATTCATTCATGTTCATGAACCCAGCAAAAAAAGAATCACAACAATGTTGATTCATTCATGTTCATGAACCCAGCAGAAAAAAATCTGGTCTTGACTTCAATCTTGGCCTTGAATTCTGAGGGCAAAGTTTGCTCAATTGATTCTTTTGATCTTATCTCCACATCCAACCCCAAGGACTTGAGGACACTAACAAATTCAGAGTCCAAGTCTTCCTTCAGTTCCAAAACCTTCCCCTTTCAGGCTATCATCCAAATTATCAAGGCTAGACACCCCCAACATCAAGATTAGACACAAAAACAAACATTCGAGAATCAAAGACAAGAAAACAACTAGATTGCAACACTTGAACCCAGAAATTCATCATATTTATGTTCTTGAACCCGGCTAAAAAGCAAAAGAAGAAAATGTCATCAATCCTTGATTCATTCATGTTCTTGAACCCAGCACGAATTTCTAACCCGCAGCGGCCTTTGACTAGGTTGAGGTGGGGATCCACCTCGTCGGCATCGTCGATAGCGAGATCGAGGATCGAATAGTCATCGAGGTTGGATAATGAAATTCTAAGAGAGATGACTTGTTGGTGGGTGTTCTTGGAAATTCCGATGATGTTGTGAACTTTTCCCGGTTGTAAAAGCTCGCCCAAGCGAGCCACTGTGTGTTTGACGGTGGAGCCGGAGTTGAGACCGAAGATCATGCCGGACTCGACGACCTTGTAGGCGGCGATTTTCTTCAACTCGTCTTGGGTCAGAATTGAAGAGCTGAAAGCAAAAATTGGGAAATAGAGGAGGAAAGAAAAGGGTCTTACTTGTTTGATCCATTTGTGCGTCACTAAAACTCATGGTCAGATCAAAAGAAAAAGTTGAAGAGAGGAAGTTGAAGGGAGGGGGACTGGGCAAGAGTGCAGAGGAAAAAGACGAGAGGTGAAGAGGATAAAAAAAAGAAAGAGTAAATAGGTATATATTATTAATAATAAGTAAAATGTTAAATAAAAGGTAAATCAGTCTTTTTGCCCTCATTTTGCTACTCACGTGCGTCACACGTGGTCAAGTTAACGGCTCCTTGACGGAAAATGGCCGCGGGTACTACGTTGATAAGAAAAATTGAGTTTGGGTATTACTTTGATAACTTTGTAAGTTCGGGTATCATATTGTCAGTCACCTAAGTCTCCAGACACTGTTGGTGCAAAAAACCCAATAAAAAATATTGTTTCAGTTTATGTTTGAATGGAAAAAGGCGATATTATGTATTTTTTAAATCCTCCGTCGACTTCATCTCAGATCTCTATTAATCCATCTGATCGAATTCATATCTCATTGAAATCGGTGGAGTCGGTAGATGATAGATGACAACTCTAATTGGAAAAATAGAGATTGCTATCGTTATTTACAACACCATCACCTACTGATCTAGTTTTCCGCTCTTTTTAAAGGAATCATGAAAATTGCTCAAGAGATGATTGAAGGCTTATATTTTGTTAAATTTGCAGAAGACGTTGTAAATTAATGACGAATGAAGCAAGTGTAATTGAATGGGGAAGATGAAGATGAGGAGATGGAAACGTAGAGAGGAAAAGACCTAATACCGTTTCCAATTTTCCATATATCAACTGAAACAATAATTTTTTATTTTTTTTATTTTCTCTCTCGTGTTAAAATCTTGGTGGGCCGTCAGTTCACGTCGCCATGAAAACATAGACTGCCGGGTGACTGACGGTAGCCTTATTTTCTACCACTAGTTTATTTCGGATAACGTAAAGAAAAAGAAGGTCGACAGACATAGTGGTGAATTGGTGATCATACATTTTTTATCTTTGAAGAACGAAGATATTTCCACTTGGACTGGGGGAAGGCAGGCCTTTCAACACACGGTTTTACGTTTTTCAAAAGCAAAAATGATTATTCGCCGTTTCTTTGTGATAACATGCTCAGATAGGACTATTAGGGCTTGTCCGGTAACGTTTTTAAAAATGATTTTTCAAAACCGATTTTGAAAATAAAAACGAGAAAACAAGATTGGCTTTTTGAGATCCGAAAATGTGTCCGGTAGCTTGTTTCGAAAACAATTTTCAAAAACAAGAGAAGATCGCGACTAGAGATGAGAGAGAGACCTGAGAAGAAGATAGCGACGTGAGAATATGGAAGAAGAGAGCACATTCTTTTTTTTCTTTGTTTTGGAAAATATATCTCCGTATTTTCTAAAATATGAGAATGAAAAGTTGTGGCTTTAAATTGGGACGCGCGACTGCACGACTGAGTATAATCACATTCAGATACACGTCTGTAACTAGGATACTTCACTCTCAGAGCAGACTCACATATTTGTTACCTAGATAGAAAGAAGGAGATAATGAATCTCCTCGAAATATTGCTGGATCTACCTTGAGATTAAGCTTCCATGGCTGCAATGTTATCAAATGAAACCTTCTCCCTAGCGCTCGTTGCCATTTTCCTCATTCTCGTATACAGATGGTCTTTCACTACTCCTTCAAAGAACTCACCACCTTCTCCACCAAAGCTCCCTATTATTGGTAACCTTCACCAACTAGGGTTACAACCTCATCGCTCACTTGAAGCCCTGTCTCAACGCCATGGCCCTCTCATGCTCCTCCATTTCGGAAGCGTCCCCGTTCTTGTTGTCTCGTCTTCCGAGGCTGCAAATGAGATTATGAGAACCCATGACCTCAATTTCTCCAACAGACCCAAGTCGGTCATCTTCGAGAAGCTTCTCTACAACTACAAAGATGTGGCATCGGCACCTTATGGCGAGTATTGGAGACAGGTGAAGAGTATATGCGTTCTCAATCTTCTGAGCAACAAGAGGGTTCGGTCTTTTCGCGCTGTGAGAGAAGATGAAACCAAGTCCATGATCGACGAGATAACGAAACATTCGTCGTCTTCAAGAGTCGTGAATTTAAGCGAAATGTTTGCGACACTTACTAATGGTGTCATTTGCAGAGTGGCTCTGGGGAGGAAGTACAGTAGCACTGATTGCCTTGAAGGTGGTCAGACCTTTAAGGAGCTTCTGCTGGAATTTGTAAATTTACTGGGAACCTTCAGTATCGGGGAGTTTATTCCATGGCTTGCTTGGTTGAACCGTGTAAATGGTTTGAATGCTAAGTTAGATAGAGTGGCTAAACAGTTTGATGACTTTTTGGATAGAGTGATTCAAGATCATAAAGATGATCGTTCAAGGAGCGGAAAGGATGGCTATTCTCAGATTGACAACGACAACCAAAACGATTTTGTGGACGTTTTGCTCAAGATTCAAAAGGAGAACTCGCTTGGTTTTCCTCTTGATATAATTAGCATTAAGGCTCTCATCTTGGTACGTAATTTATCCTCTCTCTCTCTCTCTCTCTCTCTCTCTCTCTCTCTCTCTCTGTGGGGGGGGGGATGTTGGGTATATAGTTGTGTTACATGTTTAATCCGAATGCAATTGGATATAATGATTAATTACATAGTTGTGTTAGATGATGTTACTCATGTTAGTAAAATGCTGTTATACATTGTTTGTAGTATATAGTTGTGTTAGATGCTTAATCCGCATGTAATTGGATACTATTGATTATGTGTTAGATGTTACTCATGTTAGTAAAATGCTGTTATACATTGTCTGTAGGATGTGTTTGCTGCTGGATCTGATACCACATTTACAGTTCTAGAGTGGGCAATGACGGAGCTTTTAAGGCATCCAAGTATCATGAGCAAACTGCAAAATGAGGTACGAGGAATAGTCGGAAACAAATCACACATAACTGAGAATGATTTGGTTGATATGCACTACTTGAAGGCAGTGATCAAGGAGACTATTCGCTTACACCCTCCAATTCCATTATTGATACCCAGAAAATCCACCCAAGATGTGAAAATAAATGGTTATGACATCAAAGCCAACACACAAGTTATAGTCAATGCATGGCAAATTGGAAGAGATTCCAAGTCATATCACAATCCGGAGGAGTATGATCCAGAAAGGTTCTTAAATACTCATGGTGGAATAGATTACAAGGGAAATGACTTTCAGTTAATTCCATTTGGAGCTGGGAGGAGAATATGTCCAGGAATTCAGTTTGCCATGGCGATTAATGAGATTGCTTTGGCAAATTTGGTGTACAATTTTAACTGGACACTACCCGGTGAAGCAAAAGGTGATGATTTAGAAATGAGTGAATCTACCGGATTAACCATACATAGAAAGTATCCTCTTAAAGTTGTTGCTATTCCATATTCTTGTTGTAATGTATAGCTATATGTATGTGTAGCCAGGCACGGAATCAGAAATTAAATTTGATGTGTGCTAAATTGATCTTATGCTGGCAAGAAAAATTATTCTTAAAAATTTGGCAGATTCTACTTCTTTTTGATGGTATATCTCAATTGCATAACACTTGTCAAATGATCTAAGAGCTTTAGAAGCCCCCAAACCTCTCCACGTATTTTTCCCATTGAGTCCATTATCTAGCATGTTTTTCAAGACTGAACTAGTTGAGTTGTACAATTTCATCAAGTTCTTGATAGAATAATACCTTGAACTCCACTGAGTAGCTCTAGCTCTTTGCAAATTGCATGTCTCTGGTTAGCTCACTTTCCAGTTTCAAGTTTCCCAATAGCAATTTGTTCCACAACTTCAACTTCTTGAATAGATTTTAACTCAGATACATGCTTAGAAGATGAGTCAACAATATTAATGATCCCTTACATCAACAAAACTAGAAATACCCAAATTCTAACCTAAATCACTTTCTAATTTCATCAGAAAAATTCATACCTCAATAAAGTGGAGAGAATGAGAGCAGAGTGCTGAGGAGAGGAGTAAGTGATTTGGTAGAGAGAGGTGAGAGACCGACACTGATGTGCAGGAGGTGAGGAGAGGACGACAAAAAAGAGGAGAAAAGGGGAGAAAAGACAGAAAAGAGGAGAAAAGGTGAGGAGGGGAGTCACATAAGAGGGGAGAATAGACAGAAAAGAGGAGAGAAGGGGAGAAAAGGTGAGGAGGGGACAACAGACGAGGAGAAAATGGGAGAAAAAAAGAGAGTTGTTGGCTTGTTGCAGCATATATATATATATTATAATCATTTTTTTTTCTCCAAAATGTTGAGGTGTGCTACCCACCCCTGGATCCGTGCCTGCATGTAGCTTATATTGAGGGCAACTCCAACCATTAGTTCTATTTGGGGGTGCTATTCTCATTTTAGCACCCCCTTATTGCACTATTCATATAGGACTCATTCTCATCTCCAACAATGAGGTGCTATATGGGGGTGCTATTTTCACTATTCTTGATTAAAATAGTATATGAGTATAATGTTTATGAATATTATATTAAAAATATGTTAATTTAATTAAATAAGGTAAAAATCTTAATTTTAATTTTTATCATAAAATGTAAAAATTATTCTTATAATTTCTGATAATTTTTTTTCATTTTTTTGGTTAAAAATGGAATTAATAACCCTCGATTTAACAAGAGTCGTTGATCATTTTTGCTCCTCCAATCTGTGCCCTCTGATTAAATATATAACCGTTACAGTTAAAAAAAAAAATTGGGACGACATCAGTGCCGTCCATATTCAAAATGGACAGATCTGAGCCGTCCTTCTCGTGACCGTGGCACAGTACACCACGTTGGGCAGGGGACAGCGTCATCAGGCAGGGCCCAGCAGAGCAGCTGAAAGTCAGCTTTCTTCTTCCTCCAGCGCACCACGCGCGCGTCTCCTTTCTTCTCCCTCCTGCTCAGCGCGTTAGCTGCCTTCTCCCCTCCTGGCGCTTTGCGTCCTGACTTAGGCTGACACAACCAGTGTTGTGGCCCCAATGAACAGTGCACGGGTCTTGGAACTGAATAAGTCTCAAATATGAGACTTGGGATGAGCCCAAGTACTATAAAACCAGTTTTAGCACCCCCTAAAAAGCCCCGTTGGAGAACAAAAGTCCTATAATTGTCCAAGTTCTGGTATAGGGCCTCCTTGTTGGAGTTGCCCTGAGAAGACATAATGTGGTTGCTCTGTCCTGTCACAAAGAACAATATTGTTATTAGGATTATGTTTGATATTGTGGAGACTCCCTCCTTCCAATAGATCAGAGCCTTGTATGATACTATGATCCATGATTATTATTATTGTCGTCATCATCATCATCATCTCTACTAGTATAAAGAGAAGTCAAAATTTAGTGTCAAAGGCTTCACCAAATTTTGATTTGTCATAAATGTCCTTTACAATAAAAATAAAAACACATAATGAAATAATTTCAAAGGGTTATTATGGTAATTGACAAAACACAAAAAATATATAATTAAGGAAGTGGGTGAAAATAAAACTTTCACTTTCTCCTCATTTCAACAACAACACGTGCATCACACTAGTTATGAGACTAGTTATTATCAAGGGAACCTACTTTGTCAGTCAAATGAGGGCAAAATAACATAAATATCCTTAGGCTATAGATTAATTTAAAATAATTTTTGACATATGAAGGATATTATGGTAAATGACAAAATGATAAGAAAAAGAAACAAATTGTCAGGAATAACTACTTCTTTCCCATATGGTGCAGATATAACTTCCCAACCCTACTATCTACAAATATAACTTCCCATATCCTATAGAGATAACTACATTTTTCTTTTTCCTTCCAAAAAATAAATAAAACTGTTTCGCACATGCATCGCATGCGTCAATAAAGACTAGTTACTATTATATTATTTATTTATGGATTAAATTCAGTTTACCCCCCTGAGGTTTGGGGGTATTTTCATGTTAGTCCCTGTCCTCTCAATTTTAACAGTTTACCCCCCGAGCTTGTAAATTTTCCTCAACCGTGTCCAATTTCCCAAATTCCATCTAAATCAAACGTTAAATTTGATGATGGGGCCCACTTTCAGGGCTAAAATGGTCATTTCATGACAAAAAAAGGCAAAAATAAAAAATAAAAAATAAAATTTATTTTTTTAATGGATGAAAACCTAATTTTTGTTTTCACTTTTCATTCATCGTCCCATCATAAAACCGGTTATGCAATTAAGATCAATCTTTGCGTCTACCATGTAACCACTCTAAATTACCCTCATTGTTCCACTCGCTTCGATTCTCAGCCTCCACCATTTTGAGAATACGAGCATGACCATGTGAATGAGAGTGTGGACGACAAGAACACAGTAGCTAAAACAATGAACTTCGGTAACTTTAGCAATCAATATGAACTTCACAATCTCAAAAATTCAATGGTCTTAACCTGCAATTCCACCCAACTCTTCATTTTCAAGAATTCAAGCATAACTGAATATCAAATGATTAAATCGTACTCAAGGTTTCGCATCATGGTCGGAATTGGTCAAAGAAAGACCAAAATCGCCGCCGTGAACAGTAAACAGACGGTGGCCAAACCTCTGCCCAAAACTCAATTTCTTCTAAACTCAACCAAATTCAAATTCAAGCATATGCCGAGGTAGAACTCGACAAGGGAAACAAGTTTGATACCTGAGTTGGAATCGGAGGTCGCCGGAAAACACAGAATATGGCTGGAAAACTTAAGACCTTCTTTCACTCATTTCTTTCTCTAGGAAGCTTCTCTGAAGAAATTGAGACCACAAACATGAAGAGGACAACGAGATGAAGCCATCCATACTGGTTAGACGTCGCGAATTGGCCAGAATCAGAAAACGCAATAGGAAATCCATAAATATTTCGGGCTTCCTCTTGCCGCCGTCGATGGATTTTTGGAGTAGAGACGACCAGGCTCCGTGTTGAACTACCAAGAGAGGTTGAACGACGCCAATCTGATGTCCAGGAGAGGCCGAAAAAAGGAGATGTGATCGGATCTTCGCCGCCGCCCAACCGTCCACCACAACATACCTATCTCTCTATCTCTGCCGGTGAGTACTGAACTGGATGAATAGTTCAACCATGGAAGTCCAGGAGTCACAGGATCGGAAGCCGAGCTCCAACTCCACCTACAGCCTATTCTTGTCGACCATGGGCCTCCGCAACAGCACCGTGAACCTTCTGGTCAAGTTCCTCACCACTTCCGACGAGGCCGAAGTCGAGGCTCGCCTTTTCGAGAAAAACGCCTTCGCATCCACCAGAATGATTATTGGAACGATCTACTCCGAGGAGATCAGCGATCGCATGGTGGAGGTCCTCAAGGCTAAGAACACTGGCGCTTCTGCTACTGGAAACGTCAACTTTAGATCAGAGGAAGGAGAAACAAATCAGAGGTGAAAAATTAGAGCTTTGAATTTTGAAGAAGACAAAGCAGAAAGGAAGCTCTCTATGAAGTGAAGAAGGCTGAGGTGAGTTAGATTCTGGGTTCAAGTTTGCATCTTTGAGATTTGGGGATATGAGACCCAGAGAGTCTGAGACTCTGAGCTAGCCATAGAGAGAAGATGGTGGGCAGGTACGGGTTTGTGGAGGCTAGGAGAAAAATTGGATTTGAGGGAGGCGGTGATTTTAGTAGCTGGAGATTGAAGAAGAAGAAGAAGATTGGGTCGAAGAAGAAGAAGAGGGGGTCAAATATGGTCGTGGAGTTTTTTTTTTTTCCTCTTTTTCATGAAATGACAATTTTAGCCCCGGAAGTGGGCTTCTTTGTCAGGCTTAACGTCCAAATTGGACGGAAAATGAGACATTGGACATGGTTGAGGAAAATTGAAGAGTTCAAGGGGTAAACTGTTAAAATTGAGAGGACAGGGACTAACATGAAAATACCCCCAAACCTCAAGGGGGTAAACTGAATTTAATCCTTTATTTATTATTATTTAGTTACTAGCAAAATATAACTTCCCATATCCTTTAGACTGTTTAAGGAAAACTGAATTGGGAGATAATTGAGTCGTATTTTCATTGATAATAGGGCCCTCTTTATATAGAGGATTACAAGCATAGAGATAGAGTTGTGCATGGAAACATAATCGTACATTGATTGGATATCTCCAAAGATTCTCCGAGAATATCTCTAATATAAACCCTATTTCAACTAGAGCAAGTAACCTCGAGTTTGGGTCAGACACATATTCTAGATTTACTTGAACACTCCCTCTTGTGTAGCCAAAACGTGGTGCTCCTCTCGTTGCCTCTTTAGCGATATCAGAAAACTCATCAGGCATAAAGTCTGCTAAGTTTTGAAGATCGAGAATTCTCCACACTTCATTTTCGGACTGTGTGGTTCGGGGATCAAGATGAGATAGAGTGGGGACAGACCACGACAATTTCTGTTGTTCCTGTTGAACATTATTGTTCCTATTTCCCCTTAATGACTGGAAGACTGTCTCATCAAAGTGACAATCCGCAAATCTAGCGGTAAATAGATCGCCTGTCAAGGGTTCTAAGTAGCGGATAATGGTTGGAGTCATATCCAACATAAATGCCTAATCGTCTTTGAGGACCCATTTTGGTGCGATGTGGCAGCACAATTGACACATAAACTGCACACCCAAATATGCGTAAGTGTGAGACATCAGGCTCATATCCAGTAACCATCTGGGACGCAGAAAAGGGTTGAGTGGCAGTAGGCCTCAGACGAATGAGTACAGCTGCATGCAATATTGCATAGCCCCAAACAGAAACAGGGAGATTGGTGTGCATAACCAATGATCTAGCGACCATTTGAAGTCGTTTAATGACAGCTTATGCGAGACCATTTTGGGTGTGAACATGAAGAACATGGTGTTCAACCTCAATCCAAATGCAATAGTCATCAAATGTTTTTTATGTAAACTCTCCAGCATTGTCAAGACGAATTGGCTTAATGGGATGATCAGGGTGGTGAACCCTTAATTTAATGATTTGTGCTAGGAGTTTAGCAAATGCAGCATTTCTTGTGGACAATAGCATGACATGTGACCATCGTGTCGATGCATCAACCAACACCATAAAATATCTAAATGGTCCGCAAGTTGGTTGAATAGGCCCGCAAATATCACCTTGGATTCTTTGTAAGAATGGAATATTTTCCTTAGTGTCCTTTACATAGGATGGTCTCGATCCTAATTTTGCTAAAGAGCAGGCTTTGCAAAACGAAAGAGGGGCTTTAGAAGTAACCAGGGAAGTATCCGGTTGAGCCAAGAAGTCACAATTGACTTTTGGGCCGCAGGGGGGTAGGCGACGCTAGCCCTTCCTTGGACCGAATTTCGGTTCTGACTTCTTTTCGTTTTGTAAAATGGATGTCCTTGTGAAGTCTTTAATATAAGAATCATCATATCACGACCTGGGTGTCCCAAATGGTCATGCCAAAGCCTATATGTGTAAGAATCTCATAAGTCATCTCTCATGATATGGTTGGATTCAATAATTCGAATAGTGGTTGCATACAACCCACTAGAGTGACACATAAGTTTTTTTAATACTCTTTTATGTCCGTAGTCATTAGAGGTGGTGCAAAGGAACTCTTGTCTATTCTCACAATGTGTTTCCACATGCAAACCATTGGCTCTTATATCTTTAAAACTCAATAGAGTCCTTCCAGCCCTAGGAGCATATAGTGCTTCGGTGACATTAATACTTGTGCCATTTGGCAACATAAATTGAGCTAGTCCTCGGCCATGAATCAATTGTGATAGTCCTGTTTGGCTCCAGTTTTGTTGCAGCTGGTCAACAGTCTCTTTTCTTGCGCGGGCGTGCCAGCACCGTCGGGTGCTGTCGTCAGGGGTGTCCCTTGACCTGACTTCTGTCGAGCGATTATAGACGAGGAGAGCACCAACCTCGTCGCGGGATTCTTTGTGCCTCATGGCGAGGACTTTTGCTGAGCTTCTTGAAAATCACAATCGATACTCGATGTTGTAGATCGAGCAGAGCGAGAACCACTGGGAAGTGAGGAGAACTTGCTAAAGTGTGACTTTAGCTTGGCTGGTTTGCGATGGCGTTACCCTTACTTGGCTGGTTCTGTAACCGTTGTGGTCGCGGCACTACCGTCGGCTCCCGAGGAGACTAGGACCGAAGTACGTTGGCAGAGGGTTTGGTGGCACTAAAAGTCGGCTTCTGAGAAGACTAGGACTAGGAGTGTGATCACCGATAAGAGAAAGAGAAGGAGAGGAGTTGCTCTTAGAGAGGTTGCTCTAGAGAGAACTTAGATCATTTTAGAGATGTTTTGATGTTGTGAATGTGTGTTTGACAAATGAGAGGAGAATGTGTTTATATAGGGAAGAAAAAGAAGAGTGAAATGATGAGTGGAAGAAAAATAATGGAAGTGGAGTATGGAAGTGATTTGTAAAATATGGAAAAGATAGAGTAATGATGAAATGAAAGCAAAGCATGAAGGTGCAGAAACATGGAAGTGATGATGATCTATTAAAGAGATTGTAGTAGAAAAATATATCCAAGGAAAAAGAGAAAAGCATCTAAATTTCAGAGCTTTTAGTATAGTGGTTGGGCCAAAAACGCTGCTGGACCTCTTACAGGTCCAGTTTTCCAGTTTTGCCTCTGTAGAAACTTGGACTGATTGTTTGAAGGCCTTCCACTCAAAAATATCTCTGTCACTCTTCATAAGAAATGATCCTTGGGATGTCTAGTATTAATCTGGAAAGTTTTAGCTCATTTGGATTTTATTTGATTAGTTTTCTGCCCCTCTTTCCTTGTTTAGCTCGGTTTCTCCTAGCCGAAGTAAGAAAAATGTGCTAAAGTTGACTTTTCATTTCCATGATTCCATCATTTCATTTTCTTACAGCTCGCATAATTCTCCATAGTAGGCTTTATTTAGCCTCTAAATAATATATTTCGAACTTGTCGACAATATATAGCTTGAGTCACTGACATTGGCTCAATTTCTCCAACACATGCCTTGTCATGCCAAAATGCTCATTTTGGGTCCAAACATTGCCCCCTAGACCTCGAAGTCAAAGGTCTTCGTCTTGACTGAAGAGGTCTTGAATTAGTACTGCTCTTATAATTTCCTTGCTCCAAAGCCACTTGTATTGGCTTGGCTGATTCCATATAGGCCTCTAAATAGGCCATAAAGCTTGAATGCCGCAATCTGAATTGCCTTTGTCATGAACTGATGCTTTCTTTGCCAACTTTATTGCCCCCCATGTATCTGATGTCTGGTATGCAGTGAATTGGCAAAACTTGAGCAGGTTGTAAGAGATCAAAACTTTAGCGTGCCCCCCATGCGAATGAGACTGCTTTTGATCGCGAATGAGGATCCTTCTTTTCCTTAGTGGTAACTTTGCCATGTGTATAGCAGCAAGTATCTGCCTTGTTCGATGGCTCTCTGTTGAGAATGCGATTGTTGCAGAAGAAGCCCAACTCGATGAACCTTTGGCTGCTTCTGAAGAAATGGGCCGCAACCTGGCCCGTATCAGAGATCGGGCCACTCAGGCCGAAGCTGGTGCCATTGCAGTGAAACGCCACGTGGAGGAACTTTGTTTGAAATTAAGCTTTGCGGGCCAATCTTTGTAGGCCCCCTCATAAACCGGTCGGTCTCCTCAAATGCCAATAATCTCTTCTTTTAATAGCTAACTCCTCAAAAACCGCTCCTCACATGCTACTAGTCCCTTTTTTCCCGAGATTTGGAATCACTAATCTCGATTTATTGACATCGGTTTGACTTTTTAACCATCCATCCAAGGGTGGGGATTTTCTTGAAGTCCCTTTAAATAGTTGTATTTTGGGAAAGGAATACTCACAACAAATTTTCTGAAACATTCAAGAAATGACCTTTCAGTCCTTACTTCTCTTTCTCCTTCTTCACAAATCTTCCCCTCATGAAATGACCTTTAGCCTCTAAATTTTAGGCTTTATGGCGAAATCTTAAGCCTGGGTTAGGCCTTATGGCGTAATCTTAGGCAATCCCTTGTTTCGGCCTTCTGGAAATCTGGATGAAAATGCCAGGCTTCAGATTGGTTTAGAAACGCGAGGGGGCTCCGAGTGTGGGATCTATGATCATGCGAGATCATTTTTTGAGAAAATCCCAAACGCGGAGCGAAAACGGGGAAGGGAGGAAGGCCATTTGTGGTTTGTCTTCCCTCCTCTGTTTCCTTCCTTCTGGACCCGGCCCGTGTTGTGTCCTCCAGATGGAAGGGGCTTTGGTTCTCATCTCCTTTTCCCCCTCTCTCTTCTTGACAGAATCTTGGAGGAATGAGAAGGGATGGACTTTTTGAAGGAATGGGTTCAAGCTACAGAATGGTTGTTCCTATACTTCACGTCCAACTAATGGTGGTTACCAAGGCTAAAGGGGGTGCAGAGACTCAAGCCAATATTATGTTCCTTCACTCTCTGTCCCTCCCGGAGATAATGGCGCGGCTCAACCCGACGTTGGATTCCATAGCTGCTTCCAAGTGAGGGGGCTTGGAGTCTCCATTTTCTTTTACTGGAATCTCCCCTTCTCATGGATAATGGCGTTGGCCAAGCCTATGTTGGATTCCTCTGCCACTTCCATGTAAAGAAAGATTAAGAAGATATCCGAAGATTCTTGTTTATATTTTAGCCACTTTTGGCTTTGTAATGAATGTACTGCTTTTGGCCGCAAAGCCACTTTATGAATACAATAATATTTTCTTATCTTGATATTCAAATATCCGTGAGAAACTAATAATTGTGTCTCGCAAGGCCCCAAATATAGGCCTCCATAGTTGCATATTGCCAATAATATCAACTTTTAAAATATGCTCCGCGTCAAAAAGAGCCTCGCGGCGAGGGTTTTGAGAAAATGTTTATATTTTGGATCCACTTGCTGGCCCCAACTCAAAACTCTTGATTTTGTCTTCTTAATGAGTCTTTAACTTCGCATTAACTAGCTATTGAAAACTCTACCGTGAGAAGATAATATTGAAAATGGAACAGTTACCTCCTCGAAAACCGTTCGGTTTCCCCACGCGCCAATAATCCCTTCTTTTCCGAGATTTAAGGCAGTAATCACGATTTACTGACACTTAGTTTGAATCTTCGACTGTTCGTCCAAGGGTGGAAATTAGCAGAGAAAATACAAAACTGTAAAAAATTTCCGGAGCCGCTGAATCAGCTTAGTATAGTGTAGTGTTGCCCCCTAGTGTTGCTAGGCACAGCGAAGAAATGATTATGGGCCTCAAAAACAGGCCTTCATGAATGGGCTTCGCGAGTGTAGGAACACTAGAATTGTCCCCTAAGAGTTGTATTTATGAATATATATATATATATATTTTTTAAGTAGCTGAATTTAATAAGACAATGTGAATCAAGGTTTAAACATGCGACCCAAGTATAGTCGCCTAGACACAAATTTTCTTTCAAATCCTTTGGGCAACCTTACTGAAATGGCCAGGTGGGGGAGGGCGAACAAGAGAGGCAGAATCCATTTTGGCATGAGCTACTCCCACATAGTGGTTTAGGCCCATTTGCACGCACTTCTGGATTCAAGAACCTGTCATGAACGTTGTCCCATTTCTAGACACCATTTCACATAGGCTATACTTACTAAGATGAGAAAAGTCATAAGTGTGAAGACAGTTCAACAAGTGTTAATAAAAGCCGCCCTTAACCTTAAGGGACCTGAACTAGGCACGAATAAGGAGTTTAGACCAATATTAACAAAAGAGACTTCACCTATTCTGTTATGATTCAGAACCCCTTACCAACCTCAACTTCTTAATAGTGGTGTGTTTCCACCATTCGCCGCCTTTACAAGATTACGGGGGAGGCCATCTATGCTTCACTCCAAGCTTCGATGTATCAAAATTTGTAGGGTAAAAATCATTCCTATGAGAGCTTGTAGGAAAAGAACAAAGATAATTCGCGTTGAAGAATTTGGAGGAATTTGGCTCGTGAGAGGGGTAATCTTGCCCCCCAAGTATCCTTTTTGGTTGGTGAAGCATGATCTTCAATTACAATTGAGGAGATGAAGATGAGTATAGATCGGCTTTGTTACCAACTACCATATCATAGAACATGTTGTCTTTCGAATAAGCCACGAATTGGCTTTTGCATTTGACCACTTGCTGGTCTGAATTTTCCACATCAAGAGCTTCACTTGCTGGATAATTGTAAACAAGAGTTAACTTGTATTGATGATACTCAAATTTACAGTCACGAAGGACAAATTGGCCACTAAAATAATTTTTTTGGCCATTCTTGCAAGGTGGGTTGCAAATGTATCCTCCATGTATATCAAAGCCACCGCTTGGCCCTGAAACATTGATGAAGAATTTGAAATTGAATTGATTAATAAAGCCACAGATTGGCTTTCCAAGACCACAACTTAATTGATAATTAAGTTGGCCATGGCTTAATTGGTTAACTCCACCATGATGTCCAGCATGGCCAAGGCTAAATTGATGATAGTAAGGTGGGCCCTGCCCTTGACCCTTTGTATGGTCATGATGACGTCCAGTAGTAGAGTCACAATTGAATTGATCATGAACTTCTAGAGGCTTTTCTTCCTGGTAAACGACGATTTGGTCGCCTAGACCATATTTAATCACTGCTTGGCTATTAGAATCCTTAAGAACTTGCTTTTGGTGATCACCAGTATGAACGTGGGCTACATCTTGCCCCCCAAGCATCTGATCAGTAGCCACATATTTGGCTTGATCAGTGGAGAAATCAGCTATTTGTTTAGAGACAATTTTCTTATCAGAAGAACAATCTTGTTGATCCTCTTATCCATAAGTAGCCTCTATGTAAGGCTGTGATTCACCAGTGAGGCCATTAGGTTGATTGCCACCTATAGGCAAGTCAGTCTTAGAAATAACCTCTTTGCGTGCAGGTTTTTGACATTCGAATTCGCCTTGATGCGAATTAGCCAAGCTGGAACCTTCCTCGCTTAAGGTCGTGAACTCAGATGTGATGTTCGAGGCATGTTGAGTGGTCTGTTTGTCGCTGCTCAAGAAAGGCTTATGGAATTGTTCTCTAGCTTCTCGAGCGTTTTGCTCAATTTGTTGGTCCCAATAGCGAAACCTCTGCTCTGTTTTTGCGATCAAACTGGCCATGTCCCTGGCTCGCTTTTCTTTATGCCTCTCGATGTTGGCCATGATGATCGCGAGCTGTTCCTCAATGCTTGCCGCCTCTGGGATGGGAATAGGCATAAACTCATCATTAATGGTAGTATCGCCAGTGGTGGCAAAATTGACCATCTATTCACTTTAGGAATTTCTTTTGGTAAAGATTTTCCCCTGGCATCTCAATGATGGCGAACAAATGCAAAAAGACTCTAGTGTAGTCCCACTAGGCGTGCCAAAATGTTTGTTTTGAAGTCCAGTGGTTGAATGTGCTTCAAGAGAAAAACTTCTGGTGTAGTCCCACTGGGCGTGCCAAAATGTTTGGCTCCAGTTTTGTTGCAGCTGGTCAACAGTCTCTTTTCTTGCTCGGGCGTGCCAGCACCGTCGGGTGCGGTCGTCAGGGGTGTCCCTTGACCTGACTTCTGTCGAGCGATTGTAGACGAGGAGAGCACCAACCTCGTCGCGGGATTCTTTGTGCCTCGTGGCAAGGACTTTTGCTGAGCTTCTTGAAAATCACAATCGATACTCGATGTTGTAGATCGAGCAGAGCGAGAACCACTGGGAAGTAAGGAGAACTTGCTAAAGTGTGACTTTAGCTTGGCTGGTTTGCGATGGCGTTACCCTTACTTGGCTGGTTCTGTAACCGTTGTGGTCGCGGCACTACCGTCGGCTCCCGAGGAGACTAGGACCTAAGTACGTTCACTACAACAAAAAAGCTAATTAGCGAGGAACAAGTTTGTCGCTGAAAATCAAAATTTCCTCGGAGAGCTCTCCAAAACAGAATTTTTTTTTACCAATTTAACCTTTATATATTAAAAAACTATGAAATATAATTAATAAATAAAGATAATATGGTCAATTGTAAAATAGAAGAAAAAAAATGTAAGCAGAAAATGTGGTAGTTGTATGGAAAGTTTTCCCACTACTTTAACTTCTCTCCACACATATAGTGGGTGGGCGTACTAATATATATATATTCGGTCCAACCAAAAAATCAAACATAAGGACTCAGATCGACACAGATAATTACCATAATGAAATTTGTAGATACCTCTACTAGCAAGCTACTTTGCTACATCACCAAGCATAAGTAACACCCTCTTTGGGACACCCACAAGCCAAGGGGAGGCCCAACCGAGACATGCATCTTGTAGCCCTATGTTCAAGCTACGCTACGGTATCCGGAAGTGGTAAATACGTCGCCGGGAAGCCACCTTTCCGGCCTTGCCAAGTTGCCCTCACAACGTAGCTTTTCTATACTAGAATAGTGATATTTGAGTCCCACATCGGAAACCATGTAAAGGAAGAGCATTCCTTCACCTATAAAAGGAATGCCTCCTCCCGCTTAAACATCCACTCCATTACACACTTTGTAATCCCCTTAAGCCGCAAGGCCCAAACACACATAGTACAATATTTAAGTGGACGTAGTCTCCCACTAAGGCGGAGAACCACTATACTTTGCTTGTGTCGTTCTCTCTCTCTCTCTCTAAAGCTAACTAGAGAACCCCTCGGATCTCTAACGTTAACAAAATCGAACCAAACCAAAGTGTTTTATTTTCGGCAAAAAATCCATACCAAACTGATCGATTCGATGCAGTCTTTCACTCTTTCGTGTTTTTCTATTCAGGCCTATCTTCATCCCACCATTAATTGAAAAAAAGTTTTATAAATACCTTTCGGAGGTTGTAACACACTCATGACACAGGTCGGAATCGCTTGTGCAACTAATTTAATGAATACTGATTTACTGGATTTTGAAAGGGAAATTTTGGGTAGGTAAGAATACTGAAAAATCCAATCCACCAACCACAATGTCCTTGACTTTTGGAGCCCTCGAACCAGATTTATAAATTGAAGCGAAATTGAGATGGTGTGAGACAAAACAAAAGCTCTTATAACATGTTTAGGAGTTTACATTCCATTATCTGATGGTTGAGATTTGAAGTTGTGTATATGTAGAAAGCAAAGAGATAGAAACAAAGATGATGCAAACAAACCTATCATTTCTCAATAATCGAATCAGTGATTTACCAAAGGTACGTATAATGTTTTTTTTTTTTTTTGCCCCTTATAATTTTCATCAGATTCTGCCTAATAAAATGTTTCCTCCTTAACCCCCATCTCCATAATGACAATCATGAACTGTTGTATTTGGTTGCAGGAGCCCTGTGTGTCCATTGCACTACTGATGCTAGAACTTTCTGTCATCATCCCAGATTGTTTTCTCTTTCCTCTCTTCAAAGAACCGAAGAGAGAATCAGTGGAGTTTCTTCCAATTTGGCTCATGATGTGATCATAAGAATTTCCTTCCTCAATGGCTGCTGGCTGAGGAATATTCTTATGATCATGGTTATCAGTTAGGTTCTTGATCTTATCCATCTTTGCCTTCAAGAAAGAATCCAGATCAGTTAGTTCCTTGTGGCTGAATTCATGAAAAAAATTGCATAGGTGAATTTTTATTTCTATGATACGAATTGAAGTTGTTAAGCTTGAGATTTGTAAGATTGGATTTGTAATTTTTTGGTGTAACCGTTTGAGGTGATTTCATATTGTTTAAATGTCTTGGGTTTTGAGTAGTGCTCAGAATCAGGATTATTTCAATTAGGTCTGAATTGTGAGACTAGAATGAAAGATTTTGTTATCTGATCATATGGTGGTGAGGCTTAAATGATTGAGTACTCAATTTCTACCTTGTTATTACGTTGGAAAATTAATGAGAATTCTACAGCGCTTGATTTTGCTCTATGGAATTTTATAATTGCAAGTATAAAGATCAAAGAAAAGTAAACCATAGTGTGATACTTATAACATCGTTTTATGAGTGATTTACTTTTTAAAATAGTTAGGTAAATCGATTTGTGGGTTTTTATGTATGTTTTGGCATGTTGTTGGTGGCCAAAAAATTCATTGAGTAAACGTTTGGTGACACAATACTACTATTTGAGCATGACTGAGGAAGCTCAAACATTATCTAGGTGTGACTGTGGTAGCCCGTAGCCCTACGATTTTATGAGATGACTGTGGTAACTCAGACATTATTAGGGAATGTCTTTGGCAGCCCAAATTCATATATGAGCATGCGGATAGCGGCTCAATGTTTTTGACATAAATTGTGTAATGGCATGATTTCTAATTGATTTTAATTTTAAAAATTAATAGGAAAATTGAGCTAATAATGATTCAATGGTTTTCGAATAGATCTTGAGATTTGGGTCGTTATAAAGGTGGCTTCGCTGATGATATATATATATATATATATATATATATATATATATAGACACACACACGGAGCTATTCGAGAGCGGACGTCCGCAATCCAGAAAAAGTGCGGACGTCGCTACTCCTGCCTTGATCGAGCCGCTACAGCGCGGCGCGGGTTGCATGAGGGAGGCCAGGGGTCTGCGGTCAGGTGGAGTCGCCGGCGACGAGTTTTGCGGTGCTGCACAAAACCTGCAGTTGCAGGTGAGGTGGCTGCCCAGAAACCGGCAAGCCCGACCTCCTCCGACCTCGAACGGTCCGGGACACCTCCGGCCTCCCTCCTGCAAGCCCCGCGTCGCCGTCGCCGCCTGGAAGCCGCCTGCTGCGTCAACATCTACACTTTAGCGATAGTGCGGACGTCCGCCCTTGATCGGGCCTGTATATGTGTGTGTGTGTGTGTGTGTGTGTGTGTGTGTGTGTGTATACAGCCCTTCTTGGCTGCGGATATCCGCACCTAAGCAAAATGTGCGGATTTCCAGTTTTTCCCCACTTTCCTATCATATTTTCACATCTTAACCGTTCAGTTTTTAGGTCCTAATGTATAGATCATTTCTGCAAATTTTCAGCCAATTTGGTGATTGGTAAGATATCCAAAACTGCAATTTACCATTATAAACACGAACGGTTCCGGTTCGACAGATTCGGTTCATTCGTGTAAATTGCAGTTTTTGATGCCTTAACGATCATCAAATTGGCTGAAATTTTGTAGAGATGATCTATACATTAGGATCTAAAAACTGAACGGTTAAGATGTGAAAATATTATCAGAAAGTGGGTAAAAATGGGAAATCCGTACGTTTTGCTTAGGTGCGGATATCCGCACCTGAGCAAGGTTGTATATATATATATATATATATATATATATATCTGTGTGTGTGTGTATTTATATATATACATGTATACATAAATATAAATAGAATTAGTATAGAGATGAATTGGAGTTAAATTGACTAACCAAGCAATCACTCCTAATAGTCCTGTGATTATATAGGTGCAAAAAATCAATTGAGACATTAACATGAGAAAGTGTTGTTTAAAGAATTACAATCATTGTATTTATTTAAAAATAGTTTTGAATAAAATCTGAAAAAAAAAAATACAATTGTTAGGACTCGGCCTCTAGACAAAGCAGAGAAAGCAAATCTTTAAGTGATGTCAATTACGTACATTGGCTGTCGGTGAGTTGTGACCTGTTGGTAAGTTATAATTCCAACATTGTAAAGAGTATGAGTTCGACTGTAAGGGTTGAGTGGGATAATGGTTTTTTTTTTTTTTTTTTAAGATTTTAAAAAAGCAAAAAAAAAATTATGTACATTGGCTTAATAAATTAGTCACCCATAAAATAATAAATAATACAATGCGGTGTTTTTAAAAAAATATATATATATATATATATATAATAAAATATTAATTATTGTAGTATTACAGTCAATAATACAATGATGGGTTTCTACTAATTTCAACACATTATAAAAGTCTTTTAAAACTTTCAACTATGAAATAATAGGTGTCTCGTAAAATGTATATTCAATTAATGAAAAAAGTATTCATGGTAAAAGTTTATTTTTTTCTGAGGAAACTCATAGTTTGTCGCCATTAATTAAATTTGGTGGGACATACACAATATTCCGCCAAACTGATAATGAAGAAAGCGTTATTTTCTCGCTAATTGCTGCTTTTGACGAGGAAATGATTCCTCGTAGAATACATGCTTTAGCGAGGAAACTATAGTTTTGTCGTCATTGAACTTGGTGGGTCTTACACAATTTTCCACCAACCAAACAACGAGGAAAGAGTTATTTCCTCGCTAATTATATCTTTTGACAAGGAAATGGTTCCTCGTAGAACACAAAGTTTTAGTGAGGAAACTATAGTTTAGTCACCGTTGAATTTGGCGGGTCTTGTACATTTTTCCACAAAACTAATAACGAGGAAAGTGTTATTTCCTCGCTAATCGCTTCTTTTATCGAGGAAATGGTTCCTTGTGAAACACAGACTTTTAGCAAGGAAACCATAATTTTATCGCCGTTGAATTTGGCGGGTCTTACAAAATTCTCTGCCAAACTAGTAACGAGGACAGTGTTAGTTCCTCGCAAATTGCTTCTTTTGACGAGGAAATAATTCCTCGTAGAAAACAGACTTTTAGCGAGGAAATCATGGTTTTGTCGCCATTGAATTTGGCGGGTCTTTACACAATTTTCCACCAAAAAAATAACGGCGAAATCATTATTTCCTCGCTAAATGTTGTTTTCGCGATGAAAAAATTAGTCACCCAAGCCTCATATTTCCTCGCTAATAACGTGACGTTTCAGAGACCAATTTATGGTCACCTTTAGTGATGAACTAAAATATTCGTCGTAGAAAGTGATATATAGTGAGGAAAATATATTCCTCGTAGAAAACTTAAGAGCATTTAGTGATGAACCAAAATATTCCTCGTAAAAGGTGACATTTATTGAGGAAAATAAATTCCTCGCAAAAACAGAGGGTTTGGTGGCACTGAAAGTCGGCTTCTGAGAAGACTAGGACTAGGAGTGTGATCACCGGTAAGAGAAAGAGAAGGAGAGGAGTTGCTCTTAGAGAGGTTGCTCTAGAGAGAACTTAGATCATTTTAGAGATGTTTTGATGTTGTGAATGTGTGTTTGACAAATGAGAGGAGAATGTGTTTATATAGGGAAGAAAAAGAAGAGTGAAATGATGAGTGGAAGAAAAATAATGGAAGTGGAGTATGGAAGTGATTTGTAAAATATGGAAAAGATAGAGTAATGATGAAATGAAAGCAAAGCATGAAGGTGCAGAAACATGGAAGTGATGATGATCTATTAAAGAGATTGTAGTAGAAAAATATATCCAAGGAAAAAGAGAAAAGCATCTAGCTTTCTTCATATGGGTAGGAAACATGAACATGATGAATGTTGAGCTGGTTTTAGGTCAGTTTCTGCCCCTTTATTCCTTCAATTATTTTTCCACCAAGACTTCAGAATGAGCCTTTGACTTCTTCATAAAAAATGCTCCACTATGAGTGTGGATCATCCTGGTAAAATTTCAGAGCTTTTGGTATAGTGGTTGGGCCAAAAACGCTGCTGGACCTCTTACAGGTCCAGTTTTCCAGTTTTGCCTCTGTAGAAACTTGGACTGATTGTTTGAAGGCCTTCCACTCAAAAATATCTCTGTCACATTTCATAAGAAATGATCCTTGGGATGTCTAGTATTAATCTGGAAAGTTTTAGCTCATTTGGATTTTATTTGATTAGTTTTCTGCCCCTCTTTCCTTGTTTAGCTCGGTTTCTCCTAGCCGAAGTAAGAAAAATGTGCTAAAGTTGACTTTTCATTTCCATGATTCCATCATTTCATTTTCTTACAGCTCGCATAATTCTCCATAGTGGGCTTTATTTAGCCTCTAAATAATATATTTCGAACTTGTCGACAATATATAGATTGAGTCACTGACATTGGTTCAATTTCTCCAACACATGCCTTGTTAGGCCAAAATGCTCATTTTGGGTCCAAACAAGTCCAGCCATCGTAGTCACAGAAGATCGACTAGGTGTCATCCATAGAAATAGTTGCCTATGTAGCAATATAGTATGTGTGGTGCCACTATCAACAAAGCATTCCAACTCTCCAGGAAACATACTAAAAAATAATAAAATTCGGAATTAAAACTTGTCCATGACATCGAATAATAATACAATACTTTATTAATAAAGATAGCCAATGACATCGTGCTGATAACGTGTTGTTCCGGTCTCAAAGTAACTCCGATAAGGCTGAAATTCAGAGGTCAGATGGAAGAGACAGAGACGAACAACTCTGATGAAGAAAGGATTTTGATCTGAGGTTCCAAACTAGATGTTTCGGAGCCTGCAAACAGACGGACGTGCACAGGAAAAGAGAAGGATGCAGTCGGTGTGCTTTGGTTGTGCAGGGGCAGCATGGATGCGTGAGCAGGGGCACGTAGGTGCTGCAGGGGCAGGTGAGGTTAGCATGGGCTAGGAGTTGCGGCCGTGAGGCTCGAAGGTGGCAGTGGCAGGTTTTGAAGACTTTTCTGGTTTGGTTTTTTTTCTTGTGGTTAGGGCTCGTGCTGATAACGTGTTGTAGAGAATTGGAAAAATTGTATTGTATTGTATTCATCTCACCATGAGGTTTATATAGAGTTACATCATGTATACAAAAGGCAATACATATTAGCTATACTAATACTAATCAATCGCACATTACAAGTATGTCAATCGCATACATTACGAGTCTGTCAATCGCACATTAAGCAATAACTATTGCATGAATAGTCATTATCATTTACAACACAACACCAAATAAAAGATTATCAGAGAGTATAAGGTAGGGATTATTTATAAACTATATAAAACAAAAAGTATATATTGAGGACTGCCGGTTTATTCATATATTAGATAAAGGAGCAGACAACTAATTGTGCATAGTTACAAAAGTAAAGTAAGCATGCAAAATTGAATAAACGTAAAGCATGAAATCTGCCATTAATTGTCCAGAACCTTCTGGCATACAACCAACTTGCGAGAAAAACCAAAAAGTTAATATGGTGAATTGAATTGATAAAATTAGCAAAGTTTAAAAGAGTATGCAATAACTAAAATTGATATATAAGAGAATGACCGTAGTCATCAGGGGGAGATGCAGTCATCAGGGGGAGATGTCTACATATATGGTCTCGAAACGTGAAGGGTGTGTTGTGCTCTTTTTCCCTTCGACCGAGGTTATTTTTGTCCCACTGGGTTTTTGTTACTCGGCAAGGTTTTTAACGAGGCAACGAGAGAAGCACTGCGTTTGGGCAACACAAGAGGGAGTGTTCAAGTAAACCCTAATTTGTGTTTGGCCCAAACTCTAGGTTACTTGAACTAGTGGTAATAGGGTTAAATTAGAAGGATCTAGATTCCTATTCAATGTAAGATTACTTTCCTTATATGATTGAGATTCTATGCATTGTAATCCTCTATATAAAGAGACCCCTATTATCAATGAGAATACACAGCGAATTTCTCCCAATTTCAGTTTCTCTACAACAATTACATATTAGAACTTATCTATACAACATTTGTTTGTTTGGTCAGTTCATTTCTCACTAATTTTTATCTATACAATGGTTTTGATACTACCAATATTTTCACAATTAGGCGCAATGTGGCTCTCGAAACCTAGCCGCCTCTGTGCGGTGCTCCAATTGTGGAGATCGGCACCGGTCTCCTCTCTAAGTGGAGGTTCTCTCTCCACATCAGATCGTTGGCCTGCAGCCCTCCAACATCGATGTCTCTCGATGACAACTCATAAAAGCCAAATACTGGTGACTTTAACTGGAATCTCTCACCAACTCGATCTGGACGAGATCGAAAATAAGAGGGGCTTGGAATTCTGGGATAAGGATCCAACCGAGGAGAGGGCAACTCAAACCTCCTGATGACTCGAAAACTCGATGGTCTGGGATTAACGGTCTTCCGATAAACCCATGGCAGAGGCTTGCTTCTGGTGACCAAAACAGACTTCCGATTGCAGATGGGGAGGGCCGGGACCCGGATCCGATTGATGGCGGCACGATTCTATGTGCTCCAATCTGTGGGAATGGCTGAGATAGTCGTCGTGCGTCGTTTTGAAGATGCCAATATGAAAGAAAGTCAGGCCTTGGTGAATGCAGAGCATGCCGGCAAGGTGACCAGAGGTGAGAAGATGGCGGCATCTGCTGCGTTTGGCAAGGGTGCAGCAAAGTGGGTGCCCAGATCATATTGGAAGCCCAAAAGGATTCGACGGTCCACATCAGTTTGGAGGCTAAATTCAAATGGGCTTGGGGTGCCCAAACCTATTGTGTATACCTGCTGGAATTGGGCTCTTTTGTGGACCACACGGATACACTCTATTTCTTCAAGGTTTTGTATTTAGGATCCTGGAGGATCATTAATTCAACAAATTGCACCTATGGTTATCTTAGATCTAAATGTAGCCTATTTACTATGTATTCTTTTCATAGTGTATAGGTTCGCTTTTGAATATGTGAGCACTGATTGTCTAATGGGTGGTGCTACCATGCCACGTCCTAGACTTGCCCATAGATGGCAAGGGAAGGTATGTATCCGTGCTATTCTGGCTTGAGTTTGAATGAGAATTGTTTAGTCAACAAAAAAAAATACTGTCAATATTTTCTATTTGTTTCTAACGTTTACTTTGTCGTCCTAAAATATCATAAGAGTACGTATTTAATGTCTTCTCTAATATGATGTTACAATGGTTTTGACCAGCAGAGTTTGCTAGAGAAATGCTAGCTGGAGCTAACCCTGTCAACATTAGTTGTCTCCAAGTAATTTCGACATAACTTGCGTGATCTTTTTGCACTTATATTGGGCCTAAACAAACAAGAGTTGGAAGAGTGTCAAATTTATTGCCTCCCTTCTTTAAAAGCCAAAAGTAGCAATAATGTTTTCTTCTTTACTAACATTTGGTCGTAAAATATAGGAATTTCCACCAACAAGCACGCTCGATCCAAAAGTTTATGGTGATCAGACCAGTACAAGAACCGAAGAACACATCAAGAATAACTTCAATGCACTGACAGTGGAGGGGGTAATATCTTTGATTAATTTCGTTCGAAAGATATTTCATACACTTGACATATCCACCTAGTGCAGAAATACACACACACACACAGAGTTGATAAGTATAGAAGATTAGAAACAAATGACCATCTTATTCAGTTCCAATATTTCTAATTAAGATAATATATATATATATATATATATATATTATCTTAATTAGAAATATTGGAACTGAATAAGATGGTCATTTGTTTCTAATCTTCTATACTTATCAACTCTGTGTGTGTGTGTGTATTTCTGCACTAGGTGGATATGTCAAGTGTATGAAATATCTTTCGAACGAAATTAATCAAAGATATTACCCCCTCCACTGTCAGTGCATTGAAGTTATTCTTGATGTGTTCTTCGGTTCTTGTACTGGTCTGATCACCATAAACTTTTGGATCGAGCGTGCTTGTTGGTGGAAATTCCTATATTTTACGACCAAATGTTAGTAAAGAAGAAAACATTATTGCTACTTTTGGCTTTTAAAGAAGGGAGGCAATAAATTTGACACTCTTCCAACTCTTGTTTGTTTAGGCCCAATATAAGTGCAAAAAGATCACGCAAGTTATGTCGAAATTACTTGGAGACAACTAATGTTGACAGGGTTAGCTCCAGCTAGCATTTCTCTAGCAAACTCTGCTGGTCAAAACCATTGTAACATCATATTAGAGAAGACATTAAATACGTACTCTTATGATATTTTAGGACGACAAAGTAAACGTTAGAAACAAATAGAAAATATTGACAGTATTTTTTTTTGTTGACTAAACAATTCTCATTCAAACTCAAGCCAGAATAGCACGGATACATACCTTCCCTTGCCATCTATGGGCAAGTCTAGGACGTGGCATGGTAGCACCACCCATTAGACAATCAGTGCTCACATATTCAAAAGCGAACCTATACACTATGAAAAGAATACATAGTAAATAGGCTACATTTAGATCTAAGATAACCATAGGTGCAATTTGTTGAATTAATGATCCTCCAGGATCCTAAATACAAAACCTTGAAGAAATAGAGTGTATCCGTGTGGTCCACAAAAGAGCCCAATTCCAGCAGGTATACACAATAGGTTTGGGCACCCCAAGCCCATTTGAATTTAGCCTCCAAACTGATGTGGACCGTCGAATCCTTTTGGGCTTCCAATATGATCTGGGCACCCACTTTGCTGCACCCTTGCCAAACGCAGCAGATGCCGCCATCTTCTCACCTCTGGTCACCTTGCCGGCATGCTCTGCATTCACCAAGGCCTGACTTTCTTTCATATTGGCATCTTCAAAACGACGCACGACGACTATCTCAGCCATTCCCACAGATTGGAGCACATAGAATCGTGCCGCCATCAATCGGATCCGGGTCCCGGCCCTCCCCATCTGCAATCGGAAGTCTGTTTTGGTCACCAGAAGCAAGCCTCTGCCATGGGTTTATCGGAAGACCGTTAATCCCAGACCATCGAGTTTTCGAGTCATCAGGAGGTTTGAGTTGCCCTCTCCTCGGTTGGATCCTTATCCCAGAATTCCAAGCCCCTCTTATTTTCGATCTCGTCCAGATCGAGTTGGTGAGAGATTCCAGTTAAAGTCACCAGTATTTGGCTTTTATGAGTTGTCATCGAGAGACATCGATGTTGGAGGGCTGCAGGCCAACGATCTGATGTGGAGAGAGAACCTCCACTTAGAGAGGAGACCGGTGCCGATCTCCACAATTGGAGCACCGCACAGAGGCGGCTAGGTTTCGAGAGCCACATTGCGCCTAATTGTGAAAATATTGGTAGTATCAAAACCATTGTATAGATAAAAATTAGTGAGAAATGAACTGACCAAACAAACAAATGTTGTATAGATAAGTTCTAATATGTAATTGTTGTAGAGAAACTGAAATTGGGAGAAATTCGCTGTGTATTCTCATTGATAATAGGGGTCTCTTTATATAGAGGATTACAATGCATAGAATCTCAATCATATAAGGAAAGTAATCTTACATTGAATAGGAATCTAGATCCTTCTAATTTAACCCTATTACCACTAGTTCAAGTAACCTAGAGTTTGGGCCAAACACAAATTAGGGTTTACTTGAACACTCCCTCTTGTGTTGCCCAAACGCAGTGCTTCTCTCGTTGCCTCGTTAAAAACCTTGCCGAGTAACAAAAACCCAGTGGGACAAAAATAACCTCGGTCGAAGGGAAAAAGAGCACAACACACCCTTCACGTTTCGAGACCATATATGTAGACATCTCCCCCTGATGACTGCATCTCCCCCTGATGACTACGGTCATGGGAGTTCGGATAACTTCCGCAAACGATGCTACCAACATGTTTCTCGAAAGTGGAATTTAGGCAATGACTTAGTGAGCAAGTCTGCCATATTGACCTCAGATTGAACCTAGTTCACTTTGATCTTGAGGAGAGTCTGTTGTTGTTGATTATCCTTAGTGTTGTCGCTTTTGATGTAGCCTTTGCTTCAAAACAAGCAGCATTATCCTATATGCTCGTAGGCTCATCTGTGGTAGACTTCAAACCACAATTGTTCAAACATGCGTAACTATGGATCCAATCCATATACATTCACGAATCACTTCGTGAAGAGCAATAATCTCTACATTGTTCGAAGATATAGCGATTAGGGTCTGCTATGTAGACCTCCAAGATATCACGGTCTTTTCCCATGGTGAACACTTAACCAGTTTGGAACGACCTTTGTGTGGGTCAGAGAGATACCCAATATCAGCAAAACCTTCCAAAACACAAGTAGTTTTGGGATGGGGACAGTGGACGCAGGCCAGTGTTGGCGGCGTTCTTGGTGTGTGATGAGTCCAAATCCATTATCTCTCTATAGGGATAAAACATGCCCATATCAGTCGTACATCTAGTATCGAAAGATATCTTTTACACAAATCCAATGGCGTCGCGTTGGCGCAGAGCTATACCTTAACTAACAAGTTCATGGAAAATGAGATGTCCGGTCTTGTGCATTGAGCTAAATACAATAATGCGCCTATTGCACTTATGTAAGGCACTTCTGCCTCTAGCAAATCTTCATCATCATACTTCAGACGAAGAGGATCCTTTTCAGGATCAAGACTACGGACGATCATAGGGGTGCTTGAAGGTTTGACCTTGTCAAAATGCCTAAGCATCTATTAACACGATGCTCAAGTTTCAAACCGAGACATAATCGTGTTCTTCCAAAATCCTTCATCTCAAACTCGGATTTCTAGTGTTCAGCGATTTCCCTTAACTCTTTAAGGGCTTCCAATAAAGATCATGTCCAACATGAATTGCGATAGAATCCGAAACTTGTTATGGAAACGCGTTGGCATATCCCTTCCCAATCAAGTAGTCACTTTAGTGAGCGTTTCAACCTTATTACAAACGCGCTCCGTGGTCTAGAGCCACTTGACTTGGGTAAATGAAGTTCACCATGAACCTTCATGTATATTCCGTATCTAGATCCCCATAGAGATACGTAGTGACCACATTTGTAAGCTGCATGTTCAGTTATTTGGAAACTACCAAACTGACAAGGTAGTGGAGTTCAGTGACTTCCATTATGAGAGAATATGTCTCATCGTAGTCGATTCCAGGGCATTTTGTGAGAAACCTTGCGCCACAAGGCGAGATTGCCATCTCTTTTTCTCATCACGCTTTCTAACAAAGACCCATTAGTCAATAGGTTTTATGTCAGGAGGTGTTGGCATTACTGGCTCAGAAAACCTTCCTCTTCGTTAGAGAATCCATCTTAACCTGGATCGCATCTTTCCATTTAGGCCAAATTTCTCTACGTTGGCATTCATTCATCAACGGAGCGTGGTTCGATATCATCGGACTCAACAAACTCATGCGCATGCGCAACTACATAATCATTATGATGGAGTTTCTATCCCACGTCTCATGTACACTAGTGTAATTTTCATAGAGCTCTATATTCTCAGGAATAGATTCTGACGTTGAGGCGTCCCCCAATGATAACCATAACTCGGAAGATTCTCATGAGACGGATTTTGAGTCTTGATGATCAAAGGATTGGAATGTGCCAAAGTATCATTCGAACCCACGGGCCTCCCACGCATCCTAGCTGGGGCCATGGCCTGTAACGCCAAAGTGCCACTCTTTATGGCGTTGGTGCATGCCTACCTCCGTGTAAGGTGGCGCAACGTCCTCTCGTAGGGACGTCCATCCTTGCAGGAATGTTTGCAGCATATTTGTGTGATCTCGTCACTTTAGTTGGGATCGAGATGAGACATAGTGGGGACAGACTACGACAATTCCTGTCGTTCATGTTGAACATTCGTGTTCTTATCTCCCCCTAACGACGGGAAGACTGTCTCATCAAAGTGACATCTGTAAATCTAGCGGTAAGGAGATCGCCTAGCAAGGGCATTTAAGTGGCGGACGATTGTTGGAAGCTCAAATCCAACGTAGTTGCCCATTCGTCTATAAGGACCCATTATAGAGCACTGTGGCGGTGTAATTGGCACATAAATGGCACACTCAAATATGCGTAAGTACGATATTTGTACCCAGTCACTAGCTGTATCGCAGAGGTAGATTGAGTGGCAGTGGGTAGACGAATTAGCATAGCTGCATGTGATATTGCATCACCCCAAGCGGATATAAGGAGGTTGGTGCGCATTACCAATGTCCGGACTACCATCGTAATCGTTTCCGCGAGACCATTTGGGTGTGCTCATTGGAATATAATGTCCAACATCAGTCCCAAATGCAATAACCATCGAAAGTCTTCGATGTAAACTCACTAGCATAGTCAAATCCAATTGACTGAATAGGATGATTTGGGGAGTGAGCCCATTGTCATATGATATGTGCTAGGAGTGTAGCGTAAGCAGCATTTATAGGTGGACAATGGCACAACACGTGACCAGCGTGTTTGCATGTCAACCAACATCATGAGATATTTAAACGTCTGCAAGTTGGTTGAATCAGTCCAGAGAATCCCTACGGATTCTATGTAAGAACATAATGAGTATTTTCATATCCTTTGCATAGGACGGTCTCAGTCCTAGTTTCCCTAAGGAATGGGT
>BDJD01000421.1:190154-226105 GCA_002564525.1 Rosa multiflora | reverse complement strand
TTGACCTCTTCGGTTCCGTGTTCGCCTATTTTGGCCGTTACCTTCCCAAGTAGAGCGATTATATGGACCAGAACGTCCAGAAGTATCCCTAAGATTAGGTTTTCGCTCTTGGCACCCTCTCTTAGGGGCGCGGCTATAATTGGATTCCGGAATATACTCTGTTTCCACGGATCTCGAATTATAGTTCTTCACAAGGGTGTTGTCATGCTTTTCAATGACATTCATAGCTCCAATGAGCTCATGAAACCTTGTGATTCGTTCTGCAATAACATCGATTCGATAGTTCTTAGCAACCATCAATGCAAAGAAGAAAAAGGTAGAGAGAGTTTTCTCAATCAACATCGCATCTGTGATCACTTTACCAATCAACATCGCATTTGTGATCTCTTTACCACATAATTCCATTAAGGATTTAATGCGAAGTGCTTCCGAGTTATAGTCAAGAACTGTCTTAAAATCACAGAAGCGGATGCTATGCCATCTCACTTCTAGGTCAGGAAGCAGGGAGTACGGACGTTGCCAAATCTTTCTTCGAGTGAGACCCACAGCCTTCTGGGGTCTTCTTCATTTATACACTCGTACTGGAGCGAATCATCCATATGACGAGTTATTAGGGTGATGGCTTTCGCCTTATTTGCCTATAAGGCTGCTCTATATGCTTCCAAAGCTTGAACTTGCTCAACAGTTAGCACGTCCTAGCTAGGCTCGAGAATCGTATCCAGGATTCCATCGGCCTTGAGATGCTGGCAGACATCACGAACCCACCTGTGATATTCAGAGCCAGTTGTTCCCAATGGAGCAAAGTCTAATTTGTTCAGGTTACTCATCCTGAAAGAGAACAAGAAATTAGAGTTAGTTTCGGAGCGAAAAAAGCTACCACGAAAACAAATAAAATTTCTGAGCGTAGTCGCTTCTAAGAAATTAGGAATTTCCAAGCGTAGTGGCTTCCAAGAAATTCGCTTCCAAGAGGGGTTGGATTAAATCGAAACAATGATGTTTGTGGTCCATCGTTTCTTCTCAACAAACTCTAAGTTTGGAGGACTCTACAAGCTCCAAGCTTGGAGTGAGCACGAACCCCCACAGTTCGGCTTAATTAGGTCTCCCCTATGATGAAGAAAGGGGGCTAGAAGAAGGGAGGTTGCAAGTCCTCGAGAAAAAGAAGCGAAAAAGAATAAAAAAAACTTCAAAAACGGGAACTTTTAGTAAACCATACCTCTTAGGATTGCAAAGCGTATTCGATCCTCGTTGTAGGATTGCAGAGCATATTCGATCCTTGTTGTAGGATTGCAAACGAGCTTCGGTCCCAGGCGAATCAAACTTGTTGAAATTCAGAGCAGATTCGCTTCTGAACAGCTCCCACTCCTATTGGTGTACAGGTCTCAAGACTATTCCGATTGGGCTTAAATTTGGAGGTCAGATAGAAGAGACAGAGGTGAACAACTTTTATGAAGGAAGAATTTTTATCTGAAGTCCTGAACTAGACGTTTAGGGGTTGCAAACTGACTGATATGCACAGGAACGAGCATGCTGAACAGCTCCCACCTCGAATGGTGTACAGGTCTCAAAAAGACTCAAATATGGCTGAAATTTGGAGGTCATATAGAAGAGACATAGATGAACAACTTTTATGAATAAAGGAGTTTGATCAGAGGTCCTGAAAAAGATGTTTCGGGGCGTGCAAGCAGCCTGATCTGCACAGGAACGAGCGTGCTGCTGTGCTGCAGGGGCAGTAGGCGGCACAAGGGTGCGCAAGGGCTGCAGGGGCAGCGTACGGCATGGCTAGCAAGGGCTAGGAGCTTGCGGTAGTTTTGGTGAGAAGAGTTTTGGTTTTTAGGGCTAGGGTTAGGGCTCATGATGATAACGTGTTGTAGAGAAACTGAAATTGAGAGAAATTCGCTGTGTATTCTCATTGATAATAGGGGTCTCTTTATATAGAGGATTACAATGCATAGAATCTCAATCATACAAGGAAAGTAATCTTACATTAAATAGGAATCTAGATCCTTCTAATTTAACCCTATTACCACTAGGTCAAGTAACCTAGAGTTTGGGCCAAACACAAATTAGGATTTCCTTGAACAGTAATGAGTTTTTCATTTATTTTTGTGATTGAGAAACGAAATCAATGACAATTTTTTTTTTTGATGAACTTTAGCAAAGAAATTTATTTAATAAAAACTAGATGACCCCACACACTATGTGTGTGAAAATTGAAATTTTTTTTTTTTTAATAGAGAGTGAGAAGTTGTCACGCCCCGATACCAAAATTGTAGAGATCATTGAGTCTTTGACAACCCTTTACAACTCAAGAGACAGTAAAAGAATGTAAAAGAATAAGCACTTCTTAGTTAAATAAAAACGTGGCATTTTATATAAACCACTCCAAAGAAACATATTACTATATACAAGAGTTTACATATATACAAGAGTTGAACTATATAGAAAACATGATCAAAACCCTTACAGCAAGGGATAATGCCCAGTGGCACCAAAACATCAAAACTAAAGAAGAAAATTTACACAGACAGAACTCTTAACACTCGGGCACTCTTTTCACAACCCTGCTACCTAAGTATCTGCAAAGAAACAAAAAAATAAAATAAAATAAAGGAGGCATGAGCAACTAAAGCTCAGCGAGTAGCTAAAAAAAATATATAAAAAAAAAATGTAAAGACTAACAATCAGTACTCCAAATGAAAAGTAAACAACACCAAAATTTATCACCCAAGTCATGATCAACCCATTGGTATTAATCACAGAAAAATCTAAACTCCAACACAACCAATTGCCACAGCAAACTCAAACATGAAAATAATCAGGCTTCCAAAGCCCTCGAGCTACCACAGCTCAATGACCGTGCCCACTAATCATGGTCACGTCATATGTAATGTGCACATTGCCAACACCACTCTCTTGTAGACTAGAGGATTCGAAAACACAATTAATTTTATGGTAATTCTCAAATCATGATCCATAACAATTGCAGCACAATAAAACCAACAAATTCACAATTCTAAACACATACTGAGTTGCTGACTAACAGAACATATAATCAAAATCCAAAACCCAATACTCCAAAGGAAAAACCAATAAGGAGATTAACAAAATAAAGAAAATAGATAGAGGATACCACAAAGTAGAAACATGAAACCCTCACCCTTGACTTAGTACCCGAGCTTCTTAATACCCAAACCAGAAACAAGCTTAGTTTGTACTCTCTTTCAAAACCAAGGTCTAAATTCCTCTCTTTCTTCTCTCTTCAATCCCCCAATCTCAAAGAAAAGAAATCTGGAACTATGTAGTACCGTTCCCAAATCAGTTTCTCGATGGGAAACAAAAGCAAAAAAGAAAAGAAGACAAAGGCAAAACGGTGGAAGGGATAGAATTTAGGCGAGGTGGGCTTCTAGGTTTCAAACACGTCATCTCAACACCCACTTATGCTAAGCAAACAAACATAAAGTTAATTTAATTAACAATCTCTATCAATAACAATGAATAAAGAGAACAAGATAAAGTTACCCAACTGACAAGATAAAAGAACTCATTCTAAAAACAACCTTAGGTAAAGAAAATAAATAAAATCAGTTTCAGGATTTCACAGAAGTTATTTACAGGAGTGGGTAGTTTTTCATGGAATGATATAAGTGGGTAGTTTGATTATCTATTTCTCATTTTCACTTTTTTTTTTCTGTTTATTTTGTAATTTGACTATATTACCCCTATCTGTTTTATGAGTAGTATAGTTTTTTAATATTTCAGGGTCATTTTGGTACTTTTTTTCTGTTTTGGCTAACAAAACCTCTTCTCTTAATAATAGTATAGATAAGTAGTGATACAAAGAGGGGGCCATTATTAAAGAGGTGGGCAAAGCAAACATCTACCCCAAATTTCACCCTAAAAGATATAAAAGGAAATCATAAAGATGTATTACTGGTTTTAGCATTGTGCACATCTGCCTAAAATGACAGGACCTGCCCCAAATTTCACCCTGAAATCCGAGGTGACCTTGTGGGGCCCACTTTAGGAATAACTGTACCAAAAATTCAGCAGAGTCACTCCTAAAAATGGACAACCCAAAGCCTGTAAAAACACATTCACACTTCTAATAAACCATCCTTATTCTTCTATAGTCACCCTGCTCCCCAAATCACAACAGCTCCATAAAAACAACTGAAATCTGACAATACAACATAATCCAAATACACAAGTGTAACTCCCAAACTTAACAACATTTGTCCCACAATCTAACAGATGAAAAAGAAATCAAGATACAAGTAGGTTCAATGGATAACCTACAATAAGGAATACAACAGCAGCAGATGCTAAGCCCCGAATCTTACTATGTTGAACTAGCTCTGCAGACTGGGCATTTGAAACCGAATGGCCCAGGGGAAAGTAGATAAAAACGTTAGCGTGAGTGGACAAAAATAAGTAATTGAAAAGACTAGGGATTTTATACTTTCCCACATTTATTCCTTCAAAAAATCCAATGCATGCAACATTTAAAAATTAAATATATTTCTTGCAACACAAAAATTTGTGAGAACATTTCAGTCCCGTTGGTTAAAAGAAATCGAACTAAGCCCCGCTAGTCAAGTAACTGTAAATTATGGGGAATGAGTTATCACCATAAGCCTCCCAGACTCTAGAACCTCCCATGTATATAAATTTAGGGAAAATAATACAAACAGTACCCAACTTAAGGCCCATTCTAAATTTCTATACCCAACTTTTCAAAACTATCACAATAGTACCTGGAATTCCCAACCCGACCCAACTTTCATACACGCCGTCCAAGACGGTGTTAACATCAGAAAGAGTTGGCGTACCTGTCAAATCAATGCTACAATATGATGATCGATTTCTCGATCCCATGTATTTCAGTATCTGATTTTGTATTTTACAATGTATGGAGAACAAGTTTTCATCAAATTCGGATCAAATTACAAGCTGACTTCCCCCATATCTTGCTTTTCTTGTTTTGACTACGAATATATGATCTGAGAAGAATGACCTCCAATAATGGTTCCCCAAAATCTGGTTCACTATTTGGCTTTTAGTTTAGACTAGAGTTTGGCTGAATTTAGCCCACTACTTTTGAGCCTTCCACCATTGAATGAAGCACTTTGGATTCTTCACATATGCTTTGATCAATTTGATTTGTCTTCTTTTTTATTTTGTTTTTCTGATAATTAATCATGGATTTAATATATTAGAACTTGATGGAGTAATTGAAAGAGACCAGTTGATGAGATAGAATGATGATGAATACAGTATTAGCTCAAGGGTCTTTTCTTATTCTCATTTTCTCTCAGATTTTGATATAATTGCTCCCAAAGAAAAGCACTCAAGCTGTCAAACTTTCCGTTTAAATTGGTTAGGTTTACCAAGTAAACCTATATTTAAAACAATTAAAATGAGTATATTTAGTTGATGTTAAGGAAACCCATATTCAAAACAATTAAAATGAGTATATTTAGTTGATGTTAAGGAAACCCATATTCAAAACAATTAAAATGAGTATATTTAGTTGATGTTAAGGAAACCCATATTCAAAACAATTAAAATGAGTATATTTAGTTGATGTTAAGGAAACCCATATTCAAAACAATTAAAATGAGTATATTTAGTTGATGTTAAGGAAACCCATATTCAAAACAATTAAAATGAGTATATTTAGTTGATGTTAAGGAAACCCATATTCAAAACAATTAAAATGAGTATATTTAGTTGATGTTAAGGAAACCCATATTCAAAACAATTAAAATGAGTATATTTAGTTGATGTTAAGGAAACCCATATTCAAAACAATTAAAATGAGTATATTTAGTTGATGTTAAGGAAACCCATATTCAAAACAATTAAAATGAGTATATTTAGTTGATGTTAAGGAAACCCATATTCAAAACAATTAAAATGAGTATATTTAGTTGATGTTAAGGAAACCCATATTCAAAACAATTAAAATGAGTATATTTAGTTGATGTTAAGTGAAATAATGGAAATTATTCTATGCACCGACGGTGTAAGTGACCCAACCCTTAAAAAATAATCTCAACCCTTGATATTTATTATCAACTTTATTTTTAATAAACAAAAAATGTATTTAATGCAATCTAACCATTCATTTATGTTGGTGCAAGTGCACAGCGGTGCTCTGAATAATCTCTCGTGAAATAATACTTAACCACTGCAAGTGGCCTAGTGGTTCTTGCCTAATTGGGTGTGCTCCCCAATCTAGGTTAGAACTCCGAAGCTGTCAAAGTGGACAGGCATTGTGTTGCAATGCACAGTTGGAGCATTTCACATGCGCCGAAGGGGGTTTATCTTGGGCCTAAGAAGCTTTTGGATTCCCCTTGACAAAGTAAAAAAAAAAAAAAAAGTGAAATAATACTCTAGAGCAGAGCATATTAGCCACCTTGATCATGAGGTCCATGATCAAATATTTACGCACTAAATAATTCAATTGCAGGACTACTTTCCTTCGAAAAAAAGGGAGCATTTGATTAAACAAATTAGTAAGTGTACGGAATGCCAGGGATTTTGCAAATTTGAAAAGTAATTAGACATTGATAGGCTGCAAGATATGTTTTCATCAAGGTTTGAACTTGAACGCTTGGAACAAAATATCACAAATTAGTCTAATAATATTATTTTCTGCCCTTACCCTTCCGAACGTTGGATAGGATTTCAAGTTCATTATCGCTTCTTTCAAGATCGAGAAAGAAGCAAAACTCTAGACAGCAAATCATATAATTTTGCACTAGTTGTTATTGGAATCGTTATGATTCCAATTTCCAAATGGGTCAAGTTTTGGTTTTTATTTACTATTGGAATTCCCGCTAATCAAGACGTAAGAAGCTGCCGACACGATTAATCAATAGTATTACTCCTTAACTTGTGATTGGCAAAATGGAACATGGAAATGTGTGAGTTCTCGAACTTTGACGCGTAAACCAAATCTCAAGAACTTCAAGTCTGGAAACTAAATTCCAGCAAACAATTGTCATTGACCATTTCCACACATCTTGTACGTAGTTAATACTTTTGTTTGATAGATGGAGGCGAAATCACGAGTCGTCTCCCACTGGGATTTGGTTGCAGAAATTCCCCTCCTCACGTGGGATTTGTTGTACGGTTATGGTTTTGGTTTTCCTTTCTTAAATCTCAATCAAAGCCACGAGCTAGCTTGGTTAGAGTTGACATAATCAAAAGGCTAGGCTTCTATTTTCCTTTGACATTTTTAGTTCATAACTTCATACTCATCTTAACCATGAAAAAATGGAAGAATGTTTCATGCATGTTGGATTGTTCAAAAGAGAAGCATTACTATATATAACTTCCTTTTTCCTTTTCTTTAAAGCATTTAATCAAATTCTGAGCACTATTAAACAACACTCATTTGACTTTGAGTACAGGAAGGACAGCAAAAGGGCCCTTCTGGTTTGGAAGATAATGAAATTTGCAAATTTCTTGATTCTTTTTTAGCTGCAACTGCAACTGCTTGCCACGACTTTTAACCTCAAAGTCTCAAACACATGCATCATATTTGTTGCTTTGTTCTTGTTTATGATTTCTATCTTTGTCATCTCTCAGCTAAGCGCTGGCGGGTTAGGAAACTCAGCATATATAATAGGGAAAATAATACAAACAGTACCCAACTTAAGGCCCATTCTAAATTTCTATACCCAACTTTTCAAAACTATCACAATGGTACCTGGAATTCCCAACCAGACCCAACTTTCATACACGCCGTCCAAGACGGTGTTAAGCTGCATGCTAGGTGGAGTATTTTCAGGGGTAAATCCGACCAAGTGGTTAAGTTTTTAAAGTTAGTATTAATAAATTAATAATATTAATAATTAATGAAGAGGGAGAAATTAAAAAAGAAAAAGTAAAGTATTAACAGTACTCTCTCTTCCTCATTGAAACCCAGAAAACCCATGTCCTCTCTGTCTCGTCCCCATTCAAATCCAACAAACACAGAAACATGCTATCAAGCAAAACCAAGAACTTATCACTCATAACTATCATATGATGGGTTTCGCATCAGGCAATTGCATTATTTGAAGGCACGTGATTTTTGATGAACATCAATTTCCCATGAAGTTCCATTCTTTTACAACCCATTCTTCATCACCCTCATATCATCATAAATCAACTTCTTGTCATTTATATCCACATTCCATCTCTCAGTCTTAGCAAAACCACATTCCAAAATCTCAACTGCAGCCCCATCACAATTCAATCAAGAACAAGCAAGCATTTTGCGAAAGCAAACCAAAATTACACACAAACCCAACTACCACCAATGTTGAAAACGCATCATTAAACACCCAAAACCCAGAAACATGAGCAAATTACAGAGCTGAGCAGCCCAAATGAAGATTGAAGACCCCTTCGACAGTGACAAAAACCAATTTCAGATCAACCTACAGATTCGAGGACTATAATCCTTCCTGCAAGCTTCTAGGACTATAATCCAGCTCCATCAAAATCAACCCAAAAATACTCAAACCAAGATGCAATCTTTGCATAAAAAAGCTTCAAACATTCCTACACAACAACCAAATCCAGAAAGCATGAATAAGAAACAAAAAAATTAGATATGAGGACGCAACTGCTTAATCTTCCCTCCAATTAATCACGAAAGCCTCCACCTCCTAACATCCCCATCACTATTGTCTTCTTCATCTCGTCCCTGCCGTCGTTTTCGCCGTCCAATTTCTACGAATCGGGGCGGTTTCGCCGAAGAAACTCGATACCCAGGTCAGAAAATGCGGCAAAAAGCAACCCAAAGGTACTCACCTATAAATTGGGGAGGAGGATGGTTGCTGGTGTTTCAGAACAACTGGGTTCTGGTGAAATTGGGCCAGAGAGAGAGAGAGAGAGAGAGAGAGGGAGGCAGATAAACAGAGAGGGAGAAATACGGAGAAAGAAAAGGGTCTGCTTCGCTGGAGGAGACAGACAAGGGCTGGGTAAGAAAATTACCCAAATACCCATCTAATTTTGGGGCGTAGCAGGTGGGTTAACGCCGTCATAGACGGCAGGTACGAATATTGGGTCGGGCTAGTTATTTTGGGTACTATTATGATAGTTTCGAAAACTTAGGTATAAAAATTTAGAATGAGCCTTACCTCAGGTACTGTTTATATTTTTTTCCCATAAATTTATTCTCAAATTATATTAATCTTTCAAGGTGAAATCTATCAAAATTTTTGATTTTGATTAACAAAACTTTTTCTCTTAATAATAGTATAAATAAGACGGTGAGACTGTTCATCAGACAGAAAAAGTAATCCCTGTCAAAATCTAAGGGCAAAATCGATATAACACTGTTCATTTAAAGTAATAAACAGTATTTTGAGGTGGCCTCTTAGTATAAAGTATAATATAAATTATCTAATATATTGAATTTCTATACATCAGGTAAAAGGTTTCCTTATTCTATATATTCCACAAAGAAAATTCTTACGGTATTGGTTTGCCCACCATAGCCATCAACTTTTGTTAGCGGGATTTTGTCGAAAAAATCTTTTGTTAGCGGGATTGTCTCATCCTCCAAATCAAGTCGGAGTCCTCTGAATTGATTTGATCAGATCCTGTACATCTTTGGAATTATGTATAATTATTAATTATAATCTTAGCAAGCTGTCTTATACCATATATACTGTATCTTTGTGATTCAATCAATCAATGAGAATCATTTTCTACAACTCTGTCTTCTAGAGAAGTGCAAAGATGCAACCTACGAGTCATGCCAGCACACCAGTCGTTTTCTTCTAGATACTTACATGTTTTGTAGTTTTTCTAGCTGTCCATCCATTTCCAAGGCCACCAGATCAGAAGTAGAAATTAGCACTGAAACTTCCAGTTAGAAAAACAGGCACCACACAGATTTGGAAAATCTGAACGATGCAACGACGCAAAATAATTTAGGCGGTCACGTTGCCTAGTACTGACTATTACACTGCAAAAAGTCAAGCATCAGCATTACAAAATGTTTTGTGAGATAAAAGAGATGTGAGAAGCAACTATAAATTGATGTAACACAGAAATATAAAGGTTTAATTACATACCTGATTTTGGTCTAAACTCCAATGGATCTTCTTCAATTTCTTAACATACCCTCTTTGCTTTTGGCATTCAGTTTCCTCATAGTGTTGCTTACATTCCTCTTCAAGGATAGTTCAAGAAAAAGAAAACTTAAACTCCCACCAAGCCCTCCAAAGCTACCTGTTGTTGGGGAAAGAAGAGTTGTGTTAGAGGGTGATCTTCATCAGCTGGACTATTTGAAAGCTGTCATAAAAGAGATATTTCGGCTGCATCCACCTGCACCAGTATTAGTACCTAGAGAATCCATGGAAGATGTAACCATTGATGGATACGACATTCTAGCCAAAACAAGAATTTTTGTCAATGCCTGGGCAATAGGGAGAGACCCAGAATCTTGGGAAAACCCAGAAAAGTTTGAACCAGAAAGATTTATGGGTAGCACTATTGATTTCAAGGGGCAGGATTTTGAGCTTTTACCTTTTGGGGCGGGTAGAAGAGGTTGTCCGGCTATTACATTCAGCACAGCCAGCATTGAGCTTGCTCTAGCACAACTTCTGCATAGCTTTGATTGGGAGCTTCCTGCTGGTACTGCAGCTGATGATTTGGACATGACAGAAGTTTTTGGCATAACAATGCACAGGATAGCCAATCTGATTGTTGTCGCCAGACCATGGTTTCCCTGAGATAATAAATCATCAATACCATGCAACATAGTCTTTGTACTGTTAAAGATATCAAAGTCAACAGTTAAGGGTACATGCATTGCTCTCTGACTGCATCCGAGAAGAAAACTCCCAAGGAAAGTGGAGGGAGGAATATCCTTGCCCTATATCAATGACAAAGATATATATATATATATATATATATATATATTTTCTGCCCTTTATCTTCCCATTGTCTGGTCTGTGAACCAAATGTAGATGTTGGTTTCCAAAAACAAGTCTAATGTTATAGCTTTGCAAAACAAAGCCAAGTTCTACATTAAGTGAAGATAATAAGCAACTACAGATGCAAGTCATGCAACATGGCCAAAGGAAACCCCTGCATGGTTTGCATTTACTTTAGTGTTAATAAACTCTCAAGATAAATAGATTATACTACTTCAGCCTTTTAATTTGTTTAAGCAAGATATATTTTCTCTAATTTTCTAGTAAACAAGATACAGAAAGACGAGCACAAGATTTCTCACATATAAGTAAACCATCTGCACATTTAAAAGGTTCTTAAGCCTTTGATTTTGATGTGTTCGGGGAATCAAACTCAATAGTTTCTAAACTGGGCTGGAATTCATTGATGAGAAAGAAAAACAACAACTGCATCATCTCATGGATTATACATCCAGGGAATAAAAGTTCAGACTCATTACTGCTCTTATAACCATTAAACGCCATGCATGATGATCATAAACCAAAATATGGAGCTATTCTGATATAAGGAAGACTTCAATCATATGCAGTATTATTTTGTGATGATTAAGTTTAATTTAGTGTAGAGCATGAACTGATGCACATCATATGGAACTAATGGTGAAGTAAGCTCTACCAATCAAACCTCACACTCCGAGAGATAGTGCATTCTACCACTTGCCATATGGATATTTCCCTAGCCTTTTCCTTTCTTTCTTCGTCTCTACCAACAGAAATGTCTCATGCATTGATGCATCATACGAGTCATGACAGCAACATCTAGCATTTGGATTGGCTAAGATGTCGCAATCCAGTAGTCCAATGAAGAACTTAGATCCTAAGGATTCTCATGGAGTAACATATTGTTCTTTACTTTATATATATGCCCTTATTTATGGGACCACCTAAAATGGAAATAAGTAGGGGCAAAGGGATTAGAATTTCAACATTTAAAAAAGCTGAATGATACAAAATAAGTGAGCTAATTTCTTTGTGAATATCGACTTATGCCAAAGCAAGTTAGGTTGCAGAAATGGTTGTTTTCTGGAGCAGAACGGACAGACAAGAAGCTAATATAAATTGAGGAACTCATACGCAGAAAGATGTAGTTACATACCCCTATTTTGTTCTAGAAAACTCCATCCAATGGCTCTTCTTCAATTTCAAAAGGAACCTACTGTGCTTTTTGCATTCAGTTTTCTCAGTGTTGCTCAAATTTATCTTCAGGGATAAGTTGAGGAAAACAAAAATCAAACTCCCACCTAGCCCTCGAAAGCTACCCATCATTGGTAACCTTCACCAGCTTGGAAACAGCCCTCACCTATCTCTCTGGTCCTTGTCAGAAAAGTTTGGTCCCTTAATTTACTTACAACTTGGTCACATCCCAACAGTGGTGGTGTCATCAGCTAAACTAGCCAAGGAAGTACTGAAACTCATGATCTTGCACTTTCTAGCCGCCCACAGATCTTTTCAGCCAAACATCTCTTCTATAACTGTACTGATGTTGCCTTCTCCCCTTATGGTGCTTATTGCAGGCACATTCGTAAGATTTGCATACTTGAGCTACTAAGTGCCAAAAGAGTGCAATCATTTAGTCATGTAAGAGCAGAAGACGTTGCTCGTCTGGCTCATCGGGTTGCAGAGCCCTATCCTGGCACCACTAATCTGAGCAAGTTGCTTGGACTATATGCAAATGAACTTCTCTGCCACGTAGCATTTGGAAGAGATTTCTCAGGTGGTGGAGAGTATGATCAGCATGGTTTCCAAAAGATGCTTGAGGAATACCAGGAATTGCTTGGCAGATTTTCTATTGGAGATTTCTTCCCTTCTATGGAGTTTCTGCACACCTTAACAGGAATGAAATCAAGACTTCAAGAGACATTCGGGAGATTCGATAAACAATTTGACCAGATGATAACTGAACATCAAAATCCCAAAAGAGAAAAACAGGAGCACAAGGACCCCGTGGATGTTTTACTGGATATACAGAAAAAAGATTCTGCTGACATGCCTCTCACCATGGATAATGTCAAGGCTATTATCTTGGTCAGTGAAAACTCTTAGATGCTTAAATTTAATGAAATTCCATATATGTCAATCTATTGTCACATAAATTGAACTTAACTGTTGCAAGGTCATTAATACCAAGTAGTATTCACTGCGCTACTGCAGGACATGTTTGCCGCAGGAACTGACACAACCTTCATCACCCTTGATTGGGGAATGACAGAGCTTTTGATGAACCCCAAAGTCCTGGAAAAGGCACAAGCTGAAGTACAAGGTATTGTTGGGGAAAGAAGAGTCGTATTGGAGAGTGATCTGCATCAGCTGGACTACATGAAAGCTGTCATCAAAGAGATCTATAGATTGCATCCAGCAGCACCAGTACTTCTCCCTAGAGAATCCATGGAAGATGTAAACATTGATGGGTATGATATTCCAGCCAAAACAAGAATTTCTGTCAATGCCTGGGCAATAGGGAGAGACCCAGAATCTTGGGAAAACCCAGAAATGTTTGAACCAGAAAGATTTATCGGTAGCACTATCGATTTCAAGGGGCAGGACTTTGAGCTTATACCTTTTGGGGCTGGTAGAAGAGGTTGTCCAGCGATTACATTCAGCACAGCCAGCATTGAGCTTGCTCTAGCACAACTTCTGCATAGCTTTGATTGGGAGCTTCCTGCTGGTACTGCAGCTAAAGAGTTGGACTTGGCCGAAGCTTTTGGCATCACAATGCGTAGGATAGCCAATCTGATTGTTGTAGCCAAACCACGGTTTTACTGAGACAGAAAATCATCAGTAAACAAGCAACATAAAATTCTTATGTATCATTTAACTACCACCGCTTTTGTCCAACACAGACAACAGCAGGTTCTCGCTTTGCTTTCTGCCTGAGTTTGAGAGACAGACCCCTAAAGAAAATGGAGGGAGGATATCTCTGTTCTCTTCCCACTCCTCCTTTGACCATTTGGTCTGAACTCAATGTTATTGTTGGTTCCCAAGAACAAGTTTAGGGTTAAAGCTTGGCAACAAAATCAAAATCTACATAAGAGTTGGTGGTTCCATAGTACATTATTATATATGCAAACAAATTTCTTCAAGTGTTCCATAACATGAAACGATTATATAGATGACTATTTAGCAGTAATGCTCAGAGAAAGTCTACATTCTTAAATAATAAAACCGTTCAAAGAAAAGAACTGTATCCGGCCAAAAAAATAATAATAATAACATACAAGGCATATACACAAGTGTTTTAATAAAATTTGCTGAGCCAATCACTGATCTCCTTATCACGCAGCCCACACGGTATAAATCATGCCTAGATCCAACTTCAGTAACTGGTGTGAACAATAATGAGGATGCAATCTGCTTTCTGAGGTACTCTGGTATCCAAAACTGTTATCATGGCGCAGATCCAGTGTCTCTCTGTGGTGAACCAGAAATGCAAAATGTTGTATTTTGATATTCAATCGAATACCATCATGGCCAGCTATCAGTGTGACCTTATATCCTGAAGATAATGAACTAGTTGCTGAGAACCAAGAAATAAAGCATCAGCAATCAGAAAGACTCCAACCTGTGCCAAAAACGAATCAAATATTAGATTAGCCTCTTGAAGGTAAGGTGACTAAACAGCACGATTTTCGGACTAAATGAAAGACATACCAGACGGGCAGAGAACATAAATCGGTAACCCCACCCTTCTTTAGCAGCTGCAGCTCTTTGTTGATCAGTCCAACTGCAAATAAGGGATACAGAAATAAATGCACTTTCCAATAAAATAATATAACAGCTATTACGTTGCACATTATTTTGCATCAATAGCTTAAGACCGCTGTGCAGTATCAGAAAGTAGAAACTATATAAAGTGGTATTAATGGAACGAAGAGGGGATGAGAATACAAAGTATAATCACCAAATCATAGAAAGTTAATCTAGTAGGACTAGCTTGAACATCATAATTAAAAGTCAGAAAATGCAAAGCCCATTTACAGAGGAAACCAAAGCAACATCAATTTTGGTGTATTAACTTCACCGAATTTATTCTACAGCCCTGATTACTGGATTATGCATCTAATAGCTATCTAATCTTCTTAATGGCATGGCATTGGCATCATCTTCTAACCCAATTCAACAAAGTTACTGGTGAGAATGATTGTAAGCAGATCCATTTGCCTGAATTCTGTAATGGTCTACTAATGCAGTTTAGTGATCTATACAATTAAATTTGTATCTCGACAATTGAAAAGGAAACAAGGAGAAAAGAAAATAATATTCTTTTGTTTCAAATCCAGTGCACAAATCTTTTGAAAAAAAAAAAAAATGCTAGAGACCAGATAGTTACCCGAGGAACTCCGAAACCCCACCGATTCCTGCAAACTTAAATGGCTGAGGGCCTTCTCTGACAAGATCCTGCTCCCATATAAGACGAGACTCACTACATTAACAGTTCCAGTGGTTCACAGTGAAATACCCAAAGAGACTAGAAATTTGGAAATGGTAGTTACATAAAAGAACATCAAAATTACAATAACACCATAATTACCTCTTCTTCAGCAGCTTCTAAACCCCCCTGAACCCAGAAAAGGTTTCTGTAGCCAGCATTGTACAGCACCTCACAAGCAGCTATAGATCTGCCAATAAAATGTGACACAGTGATGAAATTGGTGAGTAATATACAGGGTAGGTGATTCTCATCATCTTCCATTCTTGCATGTATTTAAATAATAGTATTTGATAGCTATAAGTTAACATTTTATTCTCCATTCAAGACGATACGTTAGTGATTACAAAATTTTCAATGGGGCTAGAAACTGGCCAAACTAAATCCAGTGCTCAACTTTCCGCTAATTTAGATCATTACTTTGTAGGCAAGAATATAAATGAGAAAATAACCACATGATCTTCATTATGTTTGAAAAACACTACTGTTTTCTAAAAGCCCCTCTCAGTGTATTGCTCAGTACTATTTGGACTTCCTAGAAAGTTTTTGAGTCATAATCAAAGAGGAGTGACAATGTAATACCACATATACTATGTATGCAATTAAAACACTCAATTACATTAATTGTATGAAAACCAAAATACAATTATGTCAAAGCAGAAATTCCAAATGCCTCATAATACAACAGTTATATTTGGCTGCCACAAACTTACTGGGTAGATCATTTTTATAAACAGACAACTGAAACTACAATAAGGTGAACAGAAAGCGCACCTCAATCCCCTCTGGCATGCAACGATAAGATCAGTATCCTTTGGAAATTTCTCATCAACCTTAGACAAGAACTGGCTGTTGAAGAAAACCAATGAATATGCAAATTCAATAATTCATCATATGAACAAAGCCGGTTGCAAAAATAATTCATCATACGAACAAAGCCAGTTACAAAAATAAGATCATTTGTATGACTCTGACATACTTGTTATACGCCAATGTAGGCACACCACTCCACCAACCCCCTACAGAAAAGCAAAAAAATAGAATGTAACATTGTGGAGTAAAACAACCAAAAATTAGAAGCAATGACAGGTTTCAAGTTAGAAGCCATTTGAGTAACCAAGGGAATACTACTTTCACCGATAACATATTGTAAAGATATTATTTCAACTTTCCATTAGAGAGCCACATTAAATTGTCCTGAAATCAAAAGCGTAAAGCACAGTAGTAATGTGAAACTAGATCCTAGATGATAGATCATAGCACAATACCCATAGTGAATCCCATAATCTTTCTGGAAAGAGTTCCAACATCGAATTCGTCACCAACATCAAATATTGGAATCCAGGTTGAGCCTTTGACCCATGCCTATAACACATTTAAAATCATTTAACCATAGTCACAAAAACAAATATAGAAGGGAAACAGTATATTAAGCTGTGTCTACCTTTTTGTGTTCTGTAGAGGGACGAACATCAAGAAGGGTTTTGTTAGATAGCTGAATTGCATACCCAGCTTCCCTTGGTGTTAAAGGTTTAACCTTTCCGTCCCTAATCTATAAGAAACGGTTGAAACTCCAAATTAACCACAATAAATATATCTAAATCCAACACAAAACATTACAATCTGTAAAGTTTTCTCTCTGAATTTCATAGCATACCAGAGCATCCCATCTTTTCTTGGCAGCAGCCATATCTCTCATTTGCTTCAACTCGAAATCTTCATTGTCAGCTTGCATTCGTGTAGCACTCCTACGCTGAATTGGAAACAACCCAAGTTAGAAAATAGACAAGAAAACGTAAATAATAAGAGAAACCCAGTAACCAGAACATGAAAAGGTTGAGAATTTACTTACAAAATGGTGGGTTCTGTAAGAGGGTCCTTTTGGTTTTGAAGAAGAGCTTGAGAAATGGTTTGTTTCATATGGTAATTTGGTGGGTGTTCGTTGCCGAAAACTAGAGCACGAAATGGTGTGAGTATTCAGAGAAGGAAATCCCAGAGCTTCCATTGGAGTGAGAGAGTGAGAGTGAGCAAATTACACACTCTTGGGATTTGGTTATCTTCTTGACTTCTTCGTTGCGAGTCGTTTGTTGGCAACTGGCGAGTATGAGGGTAAGGAGATATGAAACGCTGCGTATTAAGGCAGAAAGACGACACAAAAAAGTGAAAATTGATATCCGAAAACCAATTTTTGTTTTTGCCACTATGGAAGCCTCCCAAGCTCTGCTTCACCAATGTGGGATATGCAATCTTGGATCATATACGGAAAAGAACATCCTTGCTCATACCTTTGTTAGATCCTATGGGGCAAAGAAAAGCGTTGCTAATATATGTAATCTTTTTTTTTTTTATATGTAATCTTGTTTGATGATGTAGCTCTACTTTTTTTTTATCATGTGTTTAATGGTTTAATTGGAGTAACCAAATTCGATTATATCTTGATGTGATTAGTTTCTTGGCTCATATTTTTTTTTTTTTTTAATAAAAGGATAAAAATATAATATTCAAGAAAGATGGTTACAATTAAAGATAAGAACATTTAATAAAATAATCGGTGCTTGATTCAACCACTCAGAGTTGATATTTGAGTCATAGCTATGCTAGCAAGCCGATGTGTTACACAGTATGTGGCTCGAGGAGTATGTGCCATAGTCAGTCCAGTGATGGTCTTGATGCTCACTTCAATGTCATGAATTAGATTGCCATGTTTAGAAAGGTCAAGTCCATCAGCAGAGATTACTTGGACTGCAAGCTGACAGTCACTTTCAATGTCAATATTTTGTCCCATACTGCTTAGGAAAGCGCAAAATGAGGTGAGAGGAGTTGTCGAGAAAAAAGGGTAGATGGAAGAAGAGTGATCTTTCTGAACTCTTGTACCTAACAGCTGTCATTAAAGAAGGTTTTAGATTACATCCACCAGTGCCACTACCTATTCCGAGAGAAGGACAACAGACTTGCACAATATTGAAGGGTACAAAATTCCAAACAAAACAATGGTGTTTGTCCATGCAAAAATGATAGGAAAGGACCTGAAATAATGTTGGGAGAATCCAAATGAATTCTCTTCTGAAAGATTCTTTGACAACTCAATTGATTACAAAGGAAACCATTTTGAGTTTTTACCATTTGGTGCAGGAAGGAGGGGTTCTCCTGGTATGAACTACTTCTGGTCTGCAGCTAGTTGAGCTTGTATTTGCTAATCTGCTCTATCGTTTCGACCGGGAACTGCCTCATGGGATGAAAAGAGAAGACTTGGACATGGAAGAAGCTGCTGGGCTTTACAATACAGATAAAAGTTCCTCTATCTATAGCTGCTGGACAAGTATACGTACGTTTGATAGGCTATGGTAAAAATAACAGGCTTCATGTATAAGAACTTGTACTGTATATTATACTCTGGTTTAGAGTATAAGAATGTTTTATTTTGGGTGAGTATTTTCTGATCATGTACTTTCTATTACCCACTTGCACTCCTTGTTTTATCTCTTTTAATTTGCAAGAAGCTAGCAGACCTTAAAGATTTCCTTATATAATGACAGAACATCATCAGTTAGCCATCAGTACTTGGCCTTAAATCCATGGGGCTGCTACTCATCAATTTTCTCAAGCTAAGAGCAAGTTACCTCCTAGTCCTAGAAGCTAGGCTACCTCAGTTTCTCTCATGTTACCCCCTTCTTCTTTTTTTTAACCTCAATAGTGCCGTGTAGGAAGGATATAAACTTTATCTGGCCGAAACAAACAACAAAATTTATAACTCGCAACTAATAAAAAAAGCTAACAGAAATGAAAGTTAAGAAGTCCCAACCAATCACTATTACAAAATGAGAGAATAGAATCTGGTGGCCCATGCTCTCCACAATCGATACTCTATTTCAAATCAAGGGATAAATTAATTCATTAGGTTTGACATGGTGGCCATTGGGTCCTATTCTCTCTTTTTATAATAGTGATTGGTTGGGGTTTTCCAACTTTCGTGTCTATTAGTTTTCTTTGTTAGTTGCGAGTTTTAGGTTTGTTATTTGTTTTTTGTGAGATAAGATTTAGGTCCCTCCTATTATAGTGTACTTTTTTTCCTTTTTAACAAACTACCCGCGCTCCGTCGGGGTTTAAGCAAAAAAGAGAGAAAAACATGCACATACAACATCCACCCTAAGAACATCTTTAGCAATGCTAGTCATTTTTTAGTCAAATTTTAGATAAAATAGCTAAAAAGTCATTTTGGCTAGCCACTTTAGAAATACGTTTGTATCCGTGCTATCTATTTTAACTAATTTTGAATTTATATTATTTTTTAAAGGAATATTAAATAATTTAAATGTATTTATAAATTACAAAAATTAACTTAAAATGAATGTTTTAAATTATAGAGAGCCTCATCTCGCTCTCTATATTTAGGAGCGAGATAGCTAAAAGTTATAATAGAGAGTCACTTAGGAGTCTAGTGCAGCTGCTAAAATAGATAAAAAAACTAAACATGCTCTCTAAAATAGCTAAAGAGCAAAAATAGAGAGTCTGCTAAATATACTCTAAAGCCATCATATTTGATTGTATTCGTTGAACTCTCAATGAACCATAAAGATCTAACAAAGCATGCTGACCACAATTCCCTTAATTGTGGACTCTACGAGAAGAGCCCAATACGGCAATACTCCACCGATCCAGGGAGTCTATTGAGACCAAAATTGGTAGTCATGCAATGCCAAATCTCAACAGCAACTATCAAAAGGACAAAAAAGAAAGATAATGATCAACTGACTCACTTTGCCGACGACGACGAACACAACGTGAAGCCAGCGATACCCATTGAACGTGCCCTGAATATGCCTTTCTAGTCACTATATAAGCCACACATGTTCTTGCAATTAAGCTCCATATCTACCTAAATTAATAATCTCCTCAGAGTATGATACCCTATGGCAAGAGAGGTTTCCAGAATTTCATGACTCAATAATTGATGGGTTGCGTTATCTCATCCCATTCTTCCTTCATCAACCCACTTGCGTTATCTTTATTTTTTGGTTTGGCTTGATATACAAACAGCTGGAAAATCGTTTGCTTACAAGGAAGTCTAATTGTTACGCTTGGAACTAGTCGAACCCTCAATCAATGTCACTCTAAATCCTATCCTTATTATTCCTATCTTAATAATATATAACTATTGATATTGAGGAAATGTTCTTAACCACGAGCTGCAACTCCAGCCACTAACCTATCAAAAAAAAAAAAAAACAAAAAACAATATTTTTCTACTTTACATTATTACTCGACAGCAACTATTGATTTCGAAAAACTTTTGAAGTACCAAGTACATGAATCCTGGAAGCTTAGAGACCACCACTGTAACTCTTTTGTTAAACATGCTTCAGAAGTTAAGAACGTGTAAAACGGCAAATTTTTTTATATGCTGAGCTATGCATCTAGACTAATGGAGTTGGATATATATATATAGAAAAACCAACCCCATTCCTATGATACAGCCTGTAAGCATTAGTTATGTTGCATGAGATATAGTAACTCTACCTTAATGGCAGAGGGTTTCCAGACTCTTCCCCTGTTTTGCCTCTTATTAGACAGTTCACCATTTTGAGAGAATGTCCTACAAGTAGATCTTTCACCATCAACAATCTACTCGTGCCATCTTGATTATGATCGAACATTTTCTGCATGCTAGTTCATTACTTCATTTTGATCCTATTCCTGTTCACACATTATTATAATAATATTGTACAGTCAGATTTTGATCCAACTCGCCATTAGGCTATGTAGACTTTCGATGCAAACTCCATAATATCCTCGAAATTTCTTTGATATCCAAGAACACTATGTCCATATATTTGCCTCAATGTTGATAATATGTTGTATTTCCCATCTGTGTTTCTATATGTTCAGAATCTCAAGTTTAAGTTTGTTATTACATCTATGACAGGAACTCATCAATTAGCCATGAGTTCTTACTTATCCTTGTCCATGGTGCTCCTACTCTTTATTTTTCTTATACCCTTTACTTTCTTGCTCTTGATGAAGCGAAGGAAGCAAAATGTTCAAGCAAAGAGATTGCCTCCTGGTCCTAGAAGGCTACCTGTAATTGGGAACCTTCACCATCTTTCTGATGATTTACCTCATTGTGCCTTTGAACACCTTTCCAGTCATTACGGACCGATCATGTTCTTGCAATTAGGCTCAAGATCTACTTTAGTAGTCTCTTCGGCCGAAATGACTAGAGAGGTTTTCAAAACTCATGACCTCATTTTTTCAGGTAGACCAGATTTCTTGTATGTTGCAAAGAGGCTTAGCTATGACTCCAGTGTATCATTTTCTCCCATCGGTAAGTATTGGAGGGAGGTTAGAAAGATTGTGATCTTGGAACTACTTAGCGCAAAGCGGATTCAAATGTTTCGTTCTGTGAGAGACGAAGAGGTTGGACATATGATTGATGACATAGCTCATACTTCTAATGGTCTCATCAATCTCAATGAACTGACACATTTCTTATCCAACAGAGTCTTGTGCCGCTCGGCTTTTGGCAAAAAGTATGATGGTGCTGGAGGTGTTATTAGCAAGAACAGAATTTTTGAATTGCTTGAAGAGGCAATGAACTTGTTGGGAGGGTTCTGTATATCGGATTTTCTGCCATGGATGGGTTGGCTAAACAAGTTCAATGGTCTTGAAAAAAGGGTAGACAAGTGTTTTAAAGGGTTGGACAGTTTCTATGACAAAGTGATTGAGGAACACCTTGACCCAAAAAGGCCTATTCCGGAGCATGAAGATCTTCTCGATGTGCTACTTCGAGTTCAGAAAGATCCAAGTCAAGCAATAGCACTTACTAACGACCAAATCAAGGGTGTCATCACTGTATGTTTCCTTGTATTAATTTATGCCTGCGTCTTGGTATATTTACTTGCCAATAGATGTTTATATTACTTCAACGACTATTTAAAAATGTGTCAAGGGATCTTGAATATTCATTGATTAAATGTATAGTTCAACATAAGACCAAGTTTTGTTCATGAGGTTTTTATATATAGAACCTTCTTTTGCAGGACATATTTATTGCAGGGACTGACACATCCTCAGCCACAGTGGTTTGGACAATGGCTGAGCTGATCAGGAATCCCTTAATGATGAGGAAAGCGCAAGATGAGGTGAGAGGAGTGGTCAAGGCACAAGGGAAGGTGGAAGAAAGTGATCTTTCTGAACTCATGTACCTAAAGTTAGTTATCAAAGAAAGTTTTAGACTACATCCGCCAGTGCCATCACTAGTTCCAAGAGTAACTACCGAGAGTTGCACAATTGAAGGGTACGAAATTCCTGCCAAAACAATGGTGTTTATTCTTGCAAAAATGATTGGAAGGGACCCAAAATGTTGGGAGAATCCAAATGAATTCTTCCCTGAAAGATTCTTGGACAGCTCGATTGACTACAAGGGAAACCATTTTGAGCTTTTGCCATTTGGGGCAGGAAGGAGGGGTTGTCCTGGTATGAACTTTGCTATGCAGCTAGTTGAGCTTACACTAGCTAATCTGCTGTATCGTTTTGACTGGGAATTGCCTGATGGGATGAAAAGAGAAGACTTGAACATGGAAGAAGCTGCTGGGATTACAGTGCAGAACAAAGTTCCTTTATATCTAGCAGCTACACCAGTACATCTATGATCTAATACAAAGACCTACATATCTTTGATAAGCTATGGTGAAAAAGTAATAATCCTAGCCTCCATGTCAATTACCACACAAAGATGTTCCAAAAATTTAATAACTGTACTTACACTCGATCTAATGTACGTATAAGAAAAAATGTCAACACAGAGATATCTTCTTTTTATTCTATCTCACTGTCACTCAAACAAATCACATTGTTTTCGGTTCAAGATGAACATTGGATCTGTAACCTACTAACCTAGTATTGTTATTTTTATATTTCAAATAGAAGCAAGAACATTACAAATTTACGATGTTTCCCATCTTCAATCAAGCAGAACCCCAATATCGAAACAGTACTAGTACTCTAGTAGACTAGTACTACATCTTATTCTCCCAAAGAAAGCTTTAAGCCATTTGAAAGTTGAAACCTCACCTCCTGCCATTATGTGTAAATTTAGGCCCTTAAGCCTTACAGTAACAATTTGGCTAACAGAACCGCCCTGATTAAAATTTTTCAATGATTCAGCTACTGACCTGGATCTTATAATATGTGTTTCAATTTGAAATATTCCTAAAATGGAGGTAATACGTTTTGCATGGACCCTAAGATATATAGTCATGACTTAAATCTATAATACAAGAATTGACGATTTAGCTCCGATTTATCTCTTACCATGTGATCGACAGCAAAATCAATACTAGTTTAATGTAAATCATTGCATTAGTACGTTTACATATCATTATCCTGATCATTATGTATCTAAAAATATGGACCTAATAGCAAAATGAGAACCACAATATATAGCCATTTGCATTTGATTATACATTGCTCGAGCTATGAAGGAAAAAAAATTATAAACCAATCAAGACTGTTTTGCAACCACTTCAATTTTTGTAATTTCTGTAATTTCTGAGTTCGTCAAAGATTCATCCATTCAAGAAATTATGGAAGAAAAAACATTGATTAACTAAAAGCACATGCATGATATTGCCAGAATTAGATATAGGTAAGTTCACTTGCTTCTTCAAAAGAGCAATGAGACAAATCTTATTCCCCTCCATTTATTTATATTTGGTCAACTTTCAGGTTTTAGCTACTTGTCTCAGGTGACCCCTTTCATCAACACTACTGCTAAGCAATCAGACTTGAACTTTGCACTTTAGCTACATGAGTTCTTACTTATCTTCATCCATGGTGCTTCTACTCCTTGTTTTCTCATACCCTTCATTTTCTTGCTTTTGATGAAGCAAAATGCTAGAGGAAAGTGGTTGCCTTCTGGTCCTAGAAGGCTACCTCTCATAGGGAACCTTCACCATCTTTATGATGATTTAACCCATTCTGTTCTTCAACACCTTTCTAGTCAATATGGGCCAAACATGTTCATGCAATTAGGCTCGAGGCCAACTCTAGTAATCTCCTCAGCCGAAATGGCAAGAGAGGTTTTGAAAACTCATGACCTAGTTTTTCAGGTAGACCAGCCTTGTATGTTGCAAAGACGCTTAGATATGGATGTGTCAATCTATCGTTTACTCCTTATGGTGAGCATTGGAGGGAGGTAAGGAAGATTGTGATCTTGGAACTACTTGGTCCAAAGAGGGTCCCAATGTTTCAGTCTGTGAGCTAGGGATGAAGAGGTTGGAGTTATGATGAATTCAATAGCTCATAAGTGTAAGAGTATTGTCAATCTCAGTGAAGTGACAGTTAGCTTGGCCAACAATGTATTTTGTGTCGACGCTGTGCTTTTGGTAAGAAGGATGATGGGGAAGGTGAAACTAGCATGAGCATGTAAAATATTATTTGGACCTAATATTATCTACATTAAGTAAATAACAAATTGATTAAGCTTATTACAATAAATAGGAAATATATGAATTATCTACCTAGACACCTAATGAGCTTTGGTATGTCACTCATATGGTTAGGAATCCATTTTGATAAAGATAAATATCTGATTAGTTGATATGATAAATTATAGCATATGTTAAAAGAATGAAGGATTCTTTTATGGGAAGACCTATCTAGCTTGTATATATAGGTGCTTGAAGTCCCTATTCACTGCTTGACAAAATATTGAGTCATGCCCCACAGAGAAGAGTTAAACACATAGTTGAGTAGAAGATTTCTTGCGTGTGGCTGCTTGAAGTTTTGGAGCTCGGATTATTTGTGTTGAATAGCTGTGTTGCTGCTACTGCTTTTGAAGGAATGACTGTTGTGCATGAAGCAGGTGATGCATCTCCTCTTGTTGTATTCTAGCTCATATTGTATTGATCATTTGGTTGTGTTTATGCATTTTGTGAAACGATCTTGGTTTGCTCATTCAGTTAACAGAGCAGAAATATTCAGGAGTTGCTTAAAGAATCGATGGTCCTTTTGGGAGGACTCTATGTATCGGATTTTCTACCACGGATCAGCTGGATAAACAAGTTCAGTGGTCTTGAACAAAGAGTACGTAGACAAGTGTTTAAGAACTTGGACGTACAATATTAATAACAAAGTGTTAGAGGCGGAACGCCTTGATCCTAAAAGGCCTAAACCAGAGAATGAAGATCTCATTGATGTTCTGCTTCGAGTTCAGAAGGATTCGAGTCAAGCAATACTCCTCAAAATTGAACAAATCAAGGGTGTCATCACTCATCACTGTAAGTTCTATTTCGCCTCTTCTATCTTCATGCACCTCAACATGTTTCTATTGTGTATTTACTTTTTATATTTCTTTTAACATACATGTTCACTTGCCAGAAGATGTAGCATGTTATGTAGCTTGCTAGACTGTCAAACTAGAGTTCTAGACCCTTAATACTAGTCTAGCTAAACTTCTATCAACATAACATATTAGACATCTAGAAACAATTTAGAACTTCATAAATGAAAGACCGATATCTATAGTTCTATACAGTGCAATTAGTGATTAAAAAAGGTAAATCTTTTTGCAGGACATGTTTTTAGCAGGAACTGATACCACCTCAGCCGTACTGGTATGGACAATGGCTGAGCTTATGCGGAACCCTCTAGTGTTGAAAAAGCACAAAATGAGGTGAGAAGGGTGGTAAAGGGAAAGCGAAGGTGAAAGAAAGTGATATTTTTCAACTAATGTACCTAAAGTTAGTCATCAAAGAAAGTTTAAGAGTGCATCCACCTACACTGATACTAGTTCCAAGAGAAACCTCTGAGACTAGCACAATTGAAGCGTATGTAATTCCAGCCAAAACAATGGTGTTTGTCAACCCTGCAAAAATGATAGGAAGAGACCCTAAATGTTGGGAGAATCCAAACGAGTTCTTTCCTGGAAGATTCTTAGACAGCGGGATTGAAAATACATTGTGTATTTACTTTTTATATTTCTTTTAACATACATGTTCACTTGCCAGAAGATGTAGCATGTTATGTAGCTTGCTAGACTGTCAAACTAGAGTTCTAGACCCTTAATACTAGTCTAGCTAAACTTCTATCAACATAACATATTAGACATCTAGAAACAATTTACAACTTCATAAATGAAAGACCGATATCTATAGTTCTATACAGTGCAATTAGTGATTAAAAAGGGTAAATCTTTTTGCAGGACATGTTTTTAGCAGGAACTGATACCACCTCAGCCGTACTGGTATGGACAATGACTGAGCTTATGCGGAACCCTCTAGTGTTGAAAAAGCACAAAATGAGGTGAGAAGGGTGGTAAAGGGAAAGCGAAGGTGAAAGAAAATGATATTTTTTCAACTAATGTACTAAAGTTAGTCATCAAAGAAAGTTTAAGAGTGCATCCACATACACTGCTACTAGTTCCAAGAGAAACCTCCGACACTAGCACAATTGAAGCGTATGTAATTCTAGCCAAAACAATGGTGTTTGTCAACCCTGCAAAAATGATAGGAAGAGACCCTAAATGTTGGGAGAAACCGAACGAGTTCTTTCCTGGAAGATTCTTAGACAGCGGGATTGATTACAAAGGAAAGAATTATGAGCTTTTACCATTTGGGGCAGGAAGGAGGGGTTGTCCTGGTATGAACTTCGGTGTACAGGTAGTTGAGCTTGCACTCGCCAATTTGCTTTATTGTTTTGAATGGGAACTACCTGATGGGGTAAGAGGAGATGACTTGGACATGAAGGAAGCTGCTGGCCATACAGTGCAGAAGAAAGTTCCTCTAAGTTTAGCTGCTAGACCAGCACTGCTAGTAAGCTAATAAGCTTGAAAGTACTAATGCATCAGTGGCAGTATTAAATGTTAGGGCCCTAAATGTTATGCGACTCGGTAACAATATTGTACTTGAGTGCCAAGCACAATCATAATGGTCTCCCATATTTGTAGTCTTGATTCTCGAAACAATATTGTTACTCCATGAGCAACATCATTGTTATAAGCTTGTGTTTATTTCTTCTTCTTCTTCTTTTATTTATTTATTTATTTATTTTTTGGATTTTTGCATTGTTTTCTTGTATTAGTAATAAAAAGATATTTCCACATACAGGTCTCGTGTTATCATGATTTTGAATGCCTAATGCATTGGACTCTCAGTCTTTCACCTACCAGTAGCTGGAAAAAAACAGTACTAATTGAATATTTTTTGATGTGGCTGGAAACCTCCTGTAGATTCTCCTGAGGAATTTTATATGTAGTCTATTTTTTTTTATATTGGCTGGCGGTTCTGTTGAAATAGTACAGCATATATTATACCCAGCAAATAAAAAGTTGTTTCTTGGTTTTAACTTAAAAATTGTAGATCCAAGGTTTCATTTCGTACTCACTAGTACGTTGGGTAACATTCTTAAATATAGGCTAGGTGAATGGCTAAGAAGATCTCAGTGAATAATTTTTGTAATATTGGACGGATGCCATTCATACGATCATATCAGACTAATGCCTCATTTGGTTCATGGAAAGAAAAATAATTCCTTTAATTATCTTTTCCAGGGGAAGGGAAATGAAATTTCTCAAGAACTTTTCATTTCAATGTTTGGTAACATAAGGAAAGTTATCCGGAAAGTTGTTAAAAAGTTTGTAATGTGTTGTGAGTAACAAATGCAAGGAAAGAAGGAAGGAAAGTGATTTCTTTGGTGTTTGGAATGAACCACTTTTCCCCTTATTTTCCCTTCCTTCAGGAAAATATTTTCTTTCATTTTGTATCACAAACACAAGAAATGAACAAGTTTCCTTTTCTGATACTTGTTTTCCACGAACCAAATGCAGCCTAAGAGGAACATGTAACTTCATAAATAAAAAAAGCAAAAATTAAAATATACAGTATAAAGTGAGTTTCAAGAACTAAGGTCTACGGAAGGGCAATCACTTCATATTGTTTTTTTTTTTTTTTGCTTAAACCCGGCTGAGCAAGGGTAATTATTAAAATGGTTTTTGTCCATTTACACCATTTTTAGAGATTTTTTTTCCATTTACCCCATTAAGTTTGTTTAATTCTCTCTTACCCAAAACATTCTAAGGAGGTCTTCCCTAATACCCCATTAAGATTTTTTTCTTTTTAAAAAAAAAAAAAAATTTAATACCATTTTACCATTACCCCTTTGTTAGTTAGAGAGAGAGAAAATGGAAGAGAGAGAAATTATGGGAGACTTCGCTGGAGCCCGGTCATCTGCCGCCGAAGTCCCGTCACCGGCCGCCGGAATCCGGTCAACGGTCGCCAGATTCCCGTCACCGGCTACTGCCCACCGGAATTTGCTGAAAATCTCACCAGAAAGTTTTTTTGCCCTTAATAAACATCTATTGCCTCCTAATAGATAGGCAATAAACCTCTATTGCCCCCCCTAGTAGACATCTATTGCCCCATAATAGAGAGGCAATAGACGTATATTGCCCCTAATAGATGTCTATTGCCCCCCAATAGTACTGTCGGTTGGCGGAATGAGAACTAATCTTTCTAAAATTAGACAAATAAAACTTTCATTAAAGAAAAAAAAAACTAGAGATCACATCAATTCAAAACGCCTATTGCCCCCCAATAGACGTTTATTGCCCCCCAATAGATCTGTATTGCCCTTGGCATAGCACCCATTTTGTAGATTGGGAAAGGAAAGAACTTCAAAGTTGCAGAGATAAAATTCCAAGAATTCATTTACCAGTTGAGCCCAATTTCCAGCTATCCAGCCCTATGTAGGAAGTAAACTCAACCAACAGAACCAACTGTTTCTAATTTGGGCCTCCAGTAAACCTAATACCTTGGCCAGATCTGATCTGGACACCCAAACCCATTTGGGTGAGGTGCCAGCGTCTTGCGCGACTAGCAGCCGTCACTTCTGCATCTCCAGCACCGACTTCACGTTGGTTATGCCAACTCCGATCCAACAAGATCGACTTCTAGCCACCACCGAACTGGAAATCCGTCTCCGCTCTGCAACACCAAAGCATCCCAACCTCCAAGTATCCAAATCCGAAAGCCGTAGAAAAAAGAGTCGACAAAGCGTCATTAACCGATTTGGACCTCCAGAGCATCCCCGATTTGGACCTCCGATTCCGGCGTCATTGACCGAGTTAACCAGCGTGAATGTCAAAGTTGAAGAAGCTCTGGCTAATGGGGCCGATCCCGACGAGTTAACTTGGCTGGAGGTGGAGAACCTTGATCTTTACAAGAACAATTTCTAGGGGAGTTTGCCGGCGAGCATTGCCGACTCGTCGAACCTGTACGGAGCTTCGAGCTTGCTGCACGGAGGCACGAACTAGCCGCCGGCTACACGATTGATGGTGCCGCCTCACGACGATCGCCGGCTGCACCTTCACGGTTGAGAGAGAGAGAGAGAGACAACATTTCGGGTCCCTTCCAATCATTTTTGCATGAACAAACACCATTGTGTTGGCAGGAATGTGGTACTCTTCAATTGTGCAACTCTCTGTGGTTTGTCTTGAAATTTGTAATGGCAATGGCGGATGTAATCGAAGACTTTCCTTGATGACTGACTTTAGGTACATGAGTTGAGAAAGGTCACTTTCTTCAACCTTCCCTTTGTTCTTGATGAGTTCTCTCACCTCATTTTGTGCTTTCGTCAACGCCACAGGGTTCCTAATCAGCTAAGCCATTGTCCACACCAGTGTCGATGTGGTTGTATCAGTTCCTCCAATAAACATATCCTGCAAGCACCATTTAGCAATTTTAATACTCTCTAGCTAGCTTCCAAACCGGATGAAATTCTATAAATCAAAACGAGCAACGTTCTTTTTGAAATGTCTAACACGTTATGTTTTAAGACTACTAAAATGCCAAACTGTCTAGCAACTGTCAAGTAAACATTTCCGGAAGAAATAACAAATTTAACAAATTAATGGATGTAGAAAATATAAATAAACATACAGTAATAACACCCTTCATTTGGTCATTAGTGAGGGCAATTGCTTGATTTGGATCTTTTTGAACTCAAAGCAGTACATCAACAAGATCTTTATGCTCTGGTTCAAGCCTTTCAGGATCACGGTGTTCCTCAATCACTTGTTATAGATGTTGTCCAGCCCTTTAAAACACTTGTCTGCCCTTTGTTCAAGACCACTCAACTTGTTTAGCCAACCCAACCATGGTGAATAATCTGACCACTATATCCATTGCTAAGTGTCACTTCACTGAGATTGATGAGACCCTTAGAATTGCGGGTTATAAAGTCGATCATAACTGCACCCTGTTTGGCTCCAAAACCAGCTGGTGTGCAAACAGTCTCTTTTGAGCGTGTGATTGCGCAGGCGTGCCAGCACTGCGGGGTGCAGTCGTTGGGGTAGTCCCTTGACCTGACTTCTTCTTCAAGCGATGTGGACGAGGAGAGCACCAACCTCGTCACAGGGTTATTCTCTTGCCTTCCGGGAAAGGACTTCTGCCTTACGGATAAGGACTTTGGTTGTGATCTCTTTACGTTCACCGTATCGATACTTAGTGTTGTAGACTAAGCAGAGCAATCACCGGGAAGTTGTGAAAAAGCACGAGTTTTGCTAAAGCGTGACTTTAGCTTCGCTAGGTGCAAGGGCGTTACCCTTGCTTCACTGGGTGTATCGGTGGCAGTAGTACTGGCAGTCGGCTCGCGAGGAGACTGGGACTGGAAGTACGGTCGCCGGGTTGATCTGGTGAGGCTGACAGTCGGCTCGCGAGGAGACTATGACTGACGGGCGGTCACCGGGTTTCAACGAGGGTGACGGTTTGCTCCAAGGAGGCTTTGTAATCGCTGGGATTGATTGATTCGAGAGAGAGGCCCTTGTTTTCGCCGCTTAACCCTATATTTATACCCTAGGGTTTCGACTGCTCCTTGCCTTAGAAGAATCCTTAATTGAAGTTTCCTGTTTAATCTCTACTACTCGATTTCAATAAGGTTTCGTCTCCTTATGAATCACGGAATGGGCGAAGCTATAACCCAAACCCGAGTAGTTTTATTTTTGGGCGGCAGGTATCGGCCCGCTGGCTCGAACCCACTGAAGGATTTTGCCAAAAATACTTTTGGGCTCAAACATTGCCCCCCAGGCCCCGAAATCAGGCCCGCTAGAATATAACTGATTGAAAGGGACTAGAAAGACGTGCCGGTCGCTTGAAACGATGCCATTAATGAAGGTCGTGTCCTTTCGTTTGTGAAATGCTTTCTGTCGCATCGTTTCCCTCACAAAATCCTTTATTTAAACTCACAGCTGCAACCTTGTCACATCAGAAACCCCTCCAGTCTCTTAAACCCAGAAAAACCCATTTCTGCCAACATCTCATCTGCAAACAACCCAGAAATGGCTCCCCCTAAGAAAATCATCATCGATCAGGAAGAAGAGTTAAACGAAAAGGCTGCTCGGACTTGGGGCATCAACATCGGTGCTCGCATTCATCTTGAAACCTCTATTCATCGACCCCTACTCCTTCGTTTTTCCGACCATCAAACTGGACTGGGTCCAGCGCCGCAAGATATTATCCCAGACGACGCTATCACCCTATATGGCCTTCCTATTCGCCGACCCATTCCAGTCCTCCGAAGGACCCCTGGCGATTTTAGCGGCTGGGGGGCCCAGAACCATCGAGCCAAGATAGGGAATTAGCCATCCTCCATTAGTGTACCGGAGACTTCCTGGTATCGTGAGACGCGGGCACGAGATCTGGCTCGCTGGAACGCGGCAGGCATCACCCACACTATTGACCTGTGTTTCCATCTTCCTCGTGGTGGTAATCGCTCGCCTCTCGCTGCTTTCCTCTGTTTTTGGAATATCGCCACCAACACAATTGACTTTAGATTTGGTCAAATGAGCGTCACTCTATTGGATATCCTCGCCATCACTGGCCTGCCCATCGATGGCGAGCCTTATGTGCATGGCCAATTTGACTCTGTCAACTTCACTTCGACCATGGCCCAGCACGGTCACAGCGCTCACAGTGGCTCCTACCAGCGATGGTTGGCGTATTACAGCCGGGAACACAATGCGACCGGAGGAATCGCTTTTCTTGAATATTGGCTTTGTAAGTTCATATACTGCACTTCTTCCTGTAAGCCCACTGGCACTTGGACCTACTTAGCAACGGCCCTCTACAACGGCCGTAACGTCGGGCTCGGACAATCTGTACTAGGGGCCCTCTACCGCATGCTATACCAAGCGACGATGCATCCATTTGAGACCAACATATCTGGCCCTTTCTGGATTTTGGACTTCTGGATCCAAACTTACTTTCAATTCTTCTGCCATGAGGATATCCCGCTACTTCCACCGACCGATCAACTCTTAGGTCGATGGTTTTGCCCCGAGGATAAGTACTCGTCTCCTCCTTATTCCGAGTGTTTTTCTTATCTGTACTTGCTGGATGAGATGCTATACTGTGACATAATTCTGAGCAGAAGATTCCCATCTTTGCTCGAATATGGTTTTCTTCTTGGCGATCCTCGCTATCCCAACCGCGCTCGCCTGGCTTTTCACCACGCGATCTCCTGTTCAGACATCAGGATCGCCGTCGAAGAACTCAGCTACTAGCTCTATGCTCCCAATCATTTTGCCCGCCAGTTCGGCCTTGTCCAATTGGTACCATTCCCTCTGTACGATGCCTGGAACTACAACACTTCTTGGCGCAGATTCGGGTCCCCCTCAGGGCCCCGGCCGGCACAGAGCATGCTCGCGCTAGTTGATCTCCCTGATTGGGCCCAGACCATCGACGCTGTAGACGGAACTGAAGAAGGATATGAGATTTGGTGGGCAGAAGTCTCTGTCAATTGCTGGACTCAACCAGATGACGAACTCTTTGCAACTCTCTTCGGCGAGCTGAGGAATCCTTATCCTGCCGATATTGAAATGCTCGCTCGCTTCTCTGAAGACACTGCTAGGCCCCGGCCTCTTCAAGTGGTCCGACCGGCGCGAGCTCCTCGGCCGGCCCAGGCCGGTATCGTAATTCGTGAGCCCCCGCCGGAGGTAAGTAACATAACTTTGCCCTCTGCAAGTTTCTTCATTGTTCACCCTTTACTCATACTTCTTTGTATTAGGGGAGTGCGCCGCGCCCTGGCCGCCGCACAACCAGTGCTTCCCCAGCCGCCGAACAATCTGGAAAACAGAAAGCAGTGCTCTCTGAACCTGCAGCAGAAGATTCTTCTTCTTCTGATGACGACGATCCACAAACCGTAAGAATCCTCTGTCTTTAGGCTCATATTTTGTGGGTTAAGTTCTAACTTCTTGATTTTGACAGGTCGCAGCTGCTCTGGCCCGCAAGCGCAGCCGCTCGGACCCTCGCACTGACCCCTGGGAAGGAGATGAACCACCGGCTGATCGATTGGTAAGAAGCAAGAAGCTCATACCCTGAAACCTCCCACCTCCTATCAGCACCACCGGCGATGTACATTCGGCTTCGATTCCTGTGCAGATTATAGAGGATAGTTTGCCCGAGCTGGAAGAAAATGCACCCCTTCCGGATGCACCACCTGAGGAGCCAATCGCTGTACAACCTTCAGCGCAAGTATCGCTTGATCCCAATCCCGGCGAGGCAGTTCAAGAACCCACACCGATAGCCACTCCAGACGAGGTTCCTATCGCAGAGGTATCCCCGGTCTAAAAACAATGCCTCAGTTCTTGTTTATCTTTGTATATCTGATAATCCTTCCCCAATTATAGAGTAATATCCCTGCTGAGGAGGTCGCTGTCGCTGATCCTGCTGAGCCCGCTGGTGAAGGCATGGTAGCTCAAGAGCCTGCCCCTCACGTTCTTGAAGTAGGAGCTGAGATAAATGCGGCACCGGAACCATACGCGGCCCCCATCGTCGAGCCTCAAGAAGTCCCTGCCGCGGCCGCTACTGACCCTAATGCTATTGCTAATGTTCCTCCTCCCGAGCCTCCTAACAGGCTGGAAAGGCTGGTTCGCGTACTCGAAGTGGCTCCTCCTGGAGTTATAGACAAAGCGAGGGACTGTCTGCAGCGACTTCTGGGTCCTGACATCTTACTGCCGGGTGCACCTGCCAGAGCTCAAGAATATTTGATGGTGCTTCGCCGCGAGCGCACTATCACTGAAGCTGAATTTGTCGAGATATATGAGCTTTTACAAAACCTCCCTGTGCGGATTAATGAGAGAATGACCGCGACCGCGCAGGCTAGGCAGGTCCAGGCTCACTATCGCGGCCTTGCACAACAAGCAGAAGCATCTCGCGACTCTTTAGGCGATCGAGCCATTCGCGTTAGGGACCTACGGATTTCGCAGAACCACCTTCGGACCCACATTCAAGACCTCCAAGCCCAATTGATCGAAGCAAAGGCCTAGTTGGTGGTGGTGATGGCCCAGCTTGAGCAAGAAGAACCTCAGATAGAGCAGCCCTTAGCCGCCTTCGAAGTGATGTCTCAGAACTTGGCTCAATCACGTGAAGCAGTCTGACAAGCAGAGCGAGCTGCTGCCGACGCTAGCTTTCGCCTAGATGAACATTTGCTTCGCTTGACCCATGCAGGTCGGAAACTTTAGGCCTCTTACTTTTGGCCCATTTTGCTTTGTATGAACAACATTAATATTTAATATTTAATATTTAGCCCGCTTCGCTGGGCCCAAATATCATTTAAACTCTGACAATTAATGACAAGCAAAACCGTCGAAAAGATAACCCCAATTTGGGCTGTTACCTCCTTGGAGACTGCCCTGCTTCCCACGCGTTTTCAATATCTCCCATTTCCGAGATTGTAGCATTTAACTGCATTGATTCTCTTTATTGATGGAGTTGAAAGTACCCCAACCGCTTATCGCGCGATGCAAGGTTGGCCCTATAAATACCGGTATTCAGAGAACACAGATAACCAAACCACCATGTCTTTCCTAAAGATAACCTCGCAAGACCTGCTGCTCTTTCTTCAGTTTCTAAAATCTTCCTTCCATGATTTCACCCTTAGCCACAAATTCTTAGGCTTCATGGCTTAATCTCAAGACCTGGGTAGGCCTCATGGCCTAATCTCAGGTCCGGCGGCATGTCTTTGGTTTCTGAAAATCTGGATGAACTTGCCAGTCTCTGTTAAACCGAAGAACATGCCGCGCTCCTAACGCGGCAAAACCACATTCTGAGGAGTCCACCTCTTCAGACTGCCTGCGAGGAGCATAAGGAAGAAGGGCGGAAGGCCACTTTGAGGTCGACTGTTCTTCTTCCGCGGTCTACCTCCGGGGCCCGGTTACGAGGTTTCTATTTTTCCCCAGGAGGTAGATGTGGTTGTGAGTCGCGCTCGCGCTGGACCCCAACTCCTGCCCGGAGGAAAGGCCCAAGGAGGGGGTATGATGGGTTATTTCCTTCCCTCTTCTTCCGGAGTCAATCACAGCAGTGGCGACTGAGATCGGAGGAGGATCTGGGTGAAGAGAGGAAGAGTGCCAGCGGTAGCGCCCAGATCCTTCTCCCGGCAACCAGATCCAGTTCCTTTTAAGCTTTATGTTCCTTTCAGCGCCACCTTTGGCTTGTAATTGCATGTGTAACTGTATTGATCTGTTCTGTTGTATGCTTCTGGCCGCAAAGCCA
>BDJD01000421.1:165603-190069 GCA_002564525.1 Rosa multiflora | reverse complement strand
CTTGTATAGGCTCTTATACTTATTCTTAACACACTTTGCCAAGGCTCAAACTGTGTGAAAATTTGAAAGGTTGCAAAAGTAAAATTTGAAAGGTTGCAAAAATATTTGTCAAATAGTAACTTTAACTTGGATAATGAACACAATAATGAAGCCTCATGTATAGGCTATTACATACATCTGGCCTCAAATAAGGCTTAAAGTATATAGTGAGTTGCCCCCCAATGTTCATCGGGGAAGCAAAGGCATGAATCATAGGCCACAAAGGAAAGGTCTAACGATTATAAAGGAATGATGCGAGCCGATGAAGATTAGGTTTGCCCCCCAACCTGGGCAAGAACAGGATCAGGTGGATCTTCGAACTCCCAAACACTCGGGTAATATTTTTTCAAGAAACGGCCATTAATAGGGTTGCGATGGATGTCGCCATCGACGTCTCTGAGGTGAAAAGCCTCGTGCTCCAAGATCCGGTGGACAACAAAGGGTCCTTCCCATCGCGGCGTCCATTTACCGCGACCGGTTAATTTTTCACCCAGGGGTAAAATGGCCTTCCAGACGAGGTCGCCCTCTTTGTAACTATGACCACGCGTCCTTTTATCATAGGCGAGGGCGATACGCTGTTTTTCCATCACCAAATTGTCCAAAGCTGCCAAGCGCTGTTCGCTTAAATCTTCGTGCTCCTGCCACATTGCTTGAACGTAATCTTCACCAATGAAATGATGCTGTTCTTGCACGCGTAGAGAATGAACGTTAATTTCTAATGGTAAGACAGCGTCATGACCGAACATGAGTGCATACGGCGTTGTTGCGGTGGGATTTCGTTTAGAAGTGCGATAGGCCCAAAGTGTCTCATACAAAGTGTCATGCCATTGTCGAGGGTTTTCTACCAACATCTTCTTCAGAAGGTGATGATTGTTTTGTTGCTAGCCTCCGCTTGACCATTAGATTGAGCATAATACGGAGTGCTATGGATGAATTGAATGCCAAAATCATTGACCAGTTCCTCGACTGGGCCTCCCATGAACGCTGCCCCCCTGTTCGAAACCAGCACCTCAGGGATACCGAACCTGCAGAGAATGTTACGGAAAATAAACTGGAGAATGGTGGCACCGGAAGCCTCTTTCAAAGGCTCTGCTTCAACCCATTTAGTGAAGTAGTCAGTGGCGATGATGATAAACTTGTACTGAAGGGAAGAATGGGTATGGATCATCCCAATCAAGTCCAGTGCCCAGCCTCGCGCAGGCCAAGGCTTAATAATAGGCTGCATAGGAATGTTAGGAACATGCTGGACCTGACCATGCGCTTGACAGTCCTCACAGCCTTTGGAAAACGCGATACAATCTTTCAAAATGCTGGGCCAATAATAACCATGACGCCGGAGAAGCCAGCGCATCTTAGGTCCCGCTTGATGGGCCCCGCAGATCCCCGTGTGTACTTCACGCATCAATCGTTTAGCTTCGCGACCATAGACACACCGAAAGTCTATACCATCCTCCCCACGTCGCCGCAACTCAGTACCCCTAAGGAAATAGTTTAATGCGAGGAAACGAATTTTCCTGTCAGCTCTGGGGTCTGGTTGGTGGAGGTGCTCACTCAGCGGGATTCCCCAATCCACATCAATAGGTTCTAGCGCCGCGACTACGGGATCATCTGGTGGATCAGGTCGTGCAAGCCATGAAGGCAATGTGCGACGCTCAACTTTCAAAATGCGCTCGCACACTCCATACTTCAATGTGATGCCAGTGGCCAGCTGAGCGAGTTCATTAGCCGCAAAGTTGCTCTCGCGGGGAATATGCTCCAGATCGACGCCGGTAAATTGGTCCAGAAGCTCGATGGCGCGATTCAGATATGGTACAAGTAACCAACTTGCACATCGATATTTCTCCTGGAGTTGGTTTATAACGAGTTGAGAATCCCCGCGAATCCAAACGTCACGTACGCCCATCTCCAATAAAACTTCTAGTCCGATAATAAGAGCTTCATATTCAGCCTGATTATTAGTACATTGGAACTCTAGCTGGAAGGAATAAGAGAAGCGGTCACCGGCTGGGTTTTCCAAAACAATCCCTGCACCAGCCAGTGTGTCAGTTCTTGAGCCATCAAAGAATAATATCCAAGGCTGCAGAGAGACTGTAGCTTGGTACCAAACCGCGTACTCAGGGATGCACGCCAAATCGGGTCAAGTTGTAGTGGTGGAAGCTATCTCTAACTCCTTCAGCACGGTTATCTCTAACGTAGGATGATGTGCGAGAAAGTCTGCGATGGCCTGCCCCTTGACAGCTTTCTGAGGTACATATTGGAGCGAAAACTCTGAGAGAGCCAATACCCATTTGCCAATGCGACCTCTCAAGATAGGCCGTGACAACATGTATTTGACCAGGTCGGTTTGAGCGATGATGCAAGTGGTAAAGGATAACATGTAGTGTCGCAACTTGCACGCTGAAAAGTACAGAGTTAGGCACAGCTTCTCCATAGGGGTGTACCTTGTTTCGCAGTCCGTCAATGTGCGGCTGAGGTAAAATATAGCATGCTCGACACCTCCCTCATCGTCCTGAGCGAGCAAGCTGCCAATGGAGGCCTCAGCTGCTGAAATGTAAAGCTTCAACGGGATTCCGGCTCTGGCTGAGGTAAAATATAGCATGCTCGACACCTCCCTCATCGTCCTGAGTGAGCAAGCTGCCAATGGAGGCCTCAGCTGCTGAAATGTAAAGCTTCAAAGGGATTCCGGCTCTGGGTGGAACCAGAACTGGCAGGCTCGTCAAGTATGTCTTGATACTGTCGAAAGCCTCCTGATGTTTAGGCTCCCATACAAACTCATGCTGCCCTTGTAACTTCAGCAAGGGCGAGAAGGGGTGGATTGTGCCAGCAGAGTTAGAGATAAAACATCTTAGGAAATTGATCTTACCCAACAGACGCTGTAAGTCCTTTTTCTATCGCGGGGGAGATGCGTTAATGACTGCACTCGCCTTGTCTTCGGGGACCTCAATTCCTCGCTGATGGACTATGAATCCCAGAAAGTCTCCTGCCTGGACCCCAAACACGTATTTGGCAGGGTTCATCTTGAGTCTATGTCGTCGCATGCGCTCAAATACTTTCCTGAGATCTGCGATGTGGTCCCCCTTCTTCTGAGACTTGACGACCACGTCGTCGATGTACACCTCTAAAACCTTCCCCAGTATGTCGTGGAAGATCAGGTTCATGGCTCTTTGATACGTCGCACCGGCATTCTTTAGGCCAAATGGCATGACCACATATTCAAAAACTCATGCGAAACCAGGGCAGCGGAAAGCGGTTTTGTGTCTGTCTTCTTCAGCGACCGGAATCTGGTGATATCCTGCAGTGCCATCCATGAAGGATAACAACTCATGTCCTGCCACAACATCTACCAGCATGTCCGCGACCGGCATGGGGTAAACATCCTTTGGTGTAGCGAGATTTAAGTCTCTATAATCAACGCAGACTCTCATCTTGCCATTCTTTTTCCGGACATGCACTATATTAGATAGCCACTGATTATACTTGGCGACTCTGATAATGCCTGATTTATGCATTTTTTCTACCTCCTCCTTTACGAGAATCTGGGTCTCCGAATTCATTCGTCGAGGTTCTTGCTTGACGGGACTCTTGTCGGGAAGAGTTGGTAGTTGATGACAAACCAAATCTGGTGACAGGCCGGGCATGTCTTCATACTTCTCCGCAAAGCAATCCTTAAACTCTAATAACAATTCAGTGAGCCTCTGTTTCTCACTAGGCTCTAAGTAAGCGCTGATAGATACTTCCATAGGCTCGCTCACTGTGCCCAGATTAACCTTCTCAATAGGGTCTCTAACTTTGGGAGGTGTATCGTCCAGCGCTGCCGGGGCAAGTTGAATGTTGACTTCATCTTCGCCCTCCGGGTCAGAAAGTTCTTCATTAACGACCTCTAAGGTCGCGATGCGATCATAAGCCTCTTTTTCCACCATGTAAGATGAAAGCCGTTCATGTATCGAGTGGAAGGCTTCTATCCCCTCCTCCGAGAGGTCGTAATCCATTAATCGGTTAAAGGTTTGGGCACAGCGTGGCCAGGCCTTTTCAAGCCTTCATTCGCGAGCGTGAGCCCCCACTGTGCCAGTTCAGAGGCCGTCACCCCTGTGGGGAGGCCCTTATCATCGATGCCACTAACCTGCAATGGAGTGATATGCTCCAAATAATATCTGTCATCTACATAGTTTGCGGAGACCGGGAATGGACGGGGATCTGCCTTGATCACCTCCGCCTTATCTGTCTCCCTATTCCACATAACCAGCTCTTGATGCAGCGTTGATGGTACACAGTAACTCTTGTGGATCCAATCCCTGCCCAGAATGGCACTGTAGGCTGCATAGCAATCTGTCACAAAGAATGCATAAACCCCTTATGCTGGTCCTACCTTAATGCATAAGAATAATAATCCCAAGGTCTTCGTTACAGTGCCCGCGAAATTTTTGAGTGCGAGAGACGTGGACTGGATTTTCTCCCGCTTGATCCCAAGCAAGTGCATGGTCCTGGTAGTGACGACATTAACGGCCGCTCCGGTGTCAATCATGATTTTACTAACTTTGATACCGCCGACGTCTGTCGTAATGTATAGCGGTCGCATGTGCTGGACCATAGCTGGCGTCGGCTTGGAGAAGTTCATGAGTGACCCCTTGCTCGGACCCTCTTCCGTTTTCTGAGGGATCATGTCTTCGACAGGTGTCGCGGCTGCTGAAGTGACCTGCAATGGTTGTACACTCTCTTCTTCTGGCCCCACACAATCCTGAGCAGCGACTGGCAATGCATATCTCGCGGGGAGCACATAAACCATGTTGCAAGAAACGCCAGTTGTCTCTGTTTCCTCCATGTCATCGTCCAAGTCGAGCTTGGGTTCCTCGACCGGTATATCGGTTTGGAATTTTTTAGCCAAACAATCCACCAACGACCCTTCCGTGAGGACCTTTACCTCGCAATGTTCAAGCTCTTGTGATTCAAGTTCCTAGTCCACAACAATCGGCTTAGGGTTTTCCGGTTCCATGCGCTCCTCTGAGGCAGAGATGACCACACTTTGGATTTTCTTGGGTCGCCATTGCAAGGTGTTACTAGCCCTGTCCTTGCCCCCCAACCTGTCGAAGACCGAAGCTTTGACCACCGGCGCCTCATGGAAAAGCCTGCGCCTGACATGCGGACGCCGAGTTGGCAAGTTCCCCATTCGAGTAAGAGGTGGTGAGCGCTCCTTAGTAATCCTGCAAAACACACTGGGCTTTGAGGTCCCTGTTAGTGAATCTGTTTGTTTGTTAAAACCACGGGGAGGTCTCAATGGTTTAGCAGCCAGCGCTTCCATCTCTTTCTGGTATTGTTCGGGCGACTTGACCACTTGGGAAGGCTTGATCAGGCCCTGATCTAAAGCCTCTAGAGCGCGCTTGGCTTCGCCAAACCTGCGCTGTAGCTTCCTTTTCCTGGACGAGCTAATCTTCACTGCCTTGCCCTTCTCCCTGGTGTACCATATGCCCTCCTTGATAGGGTTAGCTAAAGCAGGTGGTATATAGGGCTTGGTCAGAATATCGTTGCAGTCGCTCCTGGTCTTTTCTTGTTTCGGACCGCCTGCGGCTGCTTTTAGCTTCATGAATAAGTTGGAGTCTCTGGGGGATGGTGTTGATACCGTCTTCTCCCATTCTCTTGGACTGGAAGGCTGATAGTTCCGCGACGACGAGGCCCACTTGATTGGTGGTAGGGAGCCAAAGTGAAATGTCTGCTCGACTTCCTCGTGCGGTATTTGGATACCGCATTCCTCTTTACATCGTGAGCACAAGATCACGGGTGAGGCCTGGCTGGTTGACTCAATTTTACCCTTGGCGGGTGCCTTATCTGCGATGGACTTATCACTCTGCTCGTTCGAACCCAAATCCAAAGTTGGTTTCCGTCGCTGCTGTTTGGTCCACTCTACATTGACCATGTTGATCCCAGTGTCTAGAAAGGGATCCACATCAACTAGTGCCGCCGCTGTGACTGGAGCCTCTACCTGCAAACTACCGTTATTAAGCCATACCTGAATCTGGTCTTTGACCTTCACACAGTCCGCGGTATTGTGATTCCACAGACTATGGAACTTGCAGTACTTCTTTCCCTTCAACTGCTCTGGTCGTGGAAAAGGTCCAAAATTAGTCTTCACCATCTTCGCAGCGATCATCTCGTCAAGGATCTCGTGAGCCTTATTGGCATCGTAAGTATATGTCGCGAACTCCGGTTTGGTGAAGGCCATCGATTTGAGCTTAACAGGCTCCTTGGAAATCTTCAGCTGCTTCAAGGACAGATTCTTCTTCCCGGTTAGCTCATAGGCCGCTATATCATTATCCTCGACTTCTTCATCATCCTGGACCGTTTCTTCAGTGTTATGATGGTAATAGGGGTCGTACGTGGCCGGTTGGTAGCTTAGGGCTGCTACAGTACGATGTTTACCTGGCACGTACGTTCCTCTGGAGGCGTTTTTTCTCGCGTCTGTTTCTCTGAGAAGATGCTCGAAACTGCCCACCTCCGTGATGAGTTCTCCCATCGACTGAATCATGCTGCCGTGTTGTTTCTTTCGTTGTCGGGGCTCCAAACCTTTGACCGCCAACTTGACTAACTTTTTCTTGGGCAGGATGACATTCAGTTTGGCTTTCTGGATTTGAAAGCGCTGAAGATAAGCGACTGCCGATTCTGTAGGCTGTTGGGCCATTTGAGTGAGAGAAGCTAGGTCTACTTCAGGTTCGATGGTCCCAAACGTTTCACGGAAGAGTAATTCCATTGCCGGCCAGTCCGCCACTGTTCCTGGCCTGAGCTTAGAAAACCACCTGAAAGCCGCGCCCGACAGAGAAGTGCCAAAGATCCTGCATTTGAGAACATCATCATTCTGATATTGTCCACACTGTACCCTAAACCTGGCCAGGTGTGTTGCCGCATCCTCAGTGTCCTCCCCTGAAAAAGTAGAAAAGATGATATTCTTATAACCTCGGGGGAAAGGTGCGAGCATGATGTGTGGCGGGAAAGGTCCCTCATAAACCCCTTCCGGCTGGGCTCTAGGGTTGGCCAATCTGATCATCTCCTGTACTTCATCACGTCTTACATAATCTGGGCCCAGAGGAGGAGGAGGTGCCACCGCAGCCCGGTGGGTAGCTTGCACAGGCGCCGCCTGGTTCACCATTGTCGACCCCTCCCCGACATGCACAATGCGAGTAGTAGCTTGTTGCTGGAGAGTTACCGCTGGCGTAACCTCTTCCTTCGACAGAGCTGTTATCTTGATCGGGGCGCCAGTCTGGTCGAGCGCATAATAACTCCCCGGCAGCTCTTGATATATCATCCCTGCCCCGTCACTGTCGTACTGGACGAACGTCAAGGGTTTCGACGCAGTTCCCGCGCCCTTCGAGACTTGGTGCCTCTTAGTAGCATGTCCGCTTGATGAAGCAGTCTTTTCCTTGCTGCCACCAATAACCAGGGCTTGTTCTTTGTTCTTCCACGGAGCAGTAGCAACAGTAGCTGAGGAAGAAACAGCATTTTGGTCAGTCTTCTCGCGCTGATTTGGCGGTACGTACTTGCCTGAACCGGATGGCTAGCCAAGAGAGCCAAGGATAGCGTTAGGATCCCCTAAGGCTTTGTTCAGTACATCTCTCGCTTGGTTCAATTCTGCTCTCTACATAGCCACCTCAGTTGCTAGGTTGGCCCCATCCTTACGAAGAACTGCCATATTCGACGCTGTCTGGTTGGTGTGATCCGCTATAGCGTCCAAAATTGCCTTATGACGCTGATCCTGCCCGCTAGAAATACCTGCAGCGTGTGCCTTCACAGCACATTCTGACTGTGCGATCTGCTGGAGGGTACTCTCCGTATGTAGAGTCATTCGCTGATCGAGTTCGCGAAGAAGCTTATCCGATTTTGCTGTTTCTCTGGCAAAATCAGCGTCCATCCTCTTGCGATGGTTCTCGATATTCTCCATGATGATCACAAACTTGACCTCAGCGGTCGCTCCTTCCGAGATAGGCTTCGGAACAAAAGCCTCTTCTTCTCCACTTTCCACTGCAGTGTCGACAGTGGCGGGGATAACAGGCTCGCTGGCCTGATTAACATTGACGCTCTGACCCTCAGTAGCGGTCGAGCGATTCTCATCTGGTGCAGTTGACATACCGGGTGATTGAGGCTGATGAGAGAATCGTTGCGTCACTTGTTCTTCAGAAAGACCACGACAGTCCGCGCGAGAATGCGGTCTGTAACTGGAGGTCTTATGTTTTGAGCAGTTAGCGTAGCCTTTTTGATAAGGGTTATCGCTAGACTTCCCAATGGTTGCGTTCACAAAGAAACACTATTTGTGTCCCACTGGGCATGCCAAAATGTTTGGCTCCAAAACCAGCTGGTGTGCAAACAGTCTCTTTTGAGCGTGTGATTGCGCAGGCGTGCCAGCACCGCGGGGTGCAGTCGTTGGGGTAGTCCCTTGACCTGACTTCTTCTTCAAGCGCTGTGGACGAGGAGAGCACCAACCTCGTCACAGGGTTCTTCTCTTGCCTTCCGGGAAAGGACTTCTGCCTTACGGATAAGGACTTTGGTTGTAATCTCTTTGCGTTCACCGTATCGATACTTAGTGTTGTAGACTAAGCAGAGTAATCACCGGGAAGTTGTGAGAAAGCACGGGTTTTGCTAAAGCGTGACTTTAGCTTCGCTGGGTGCGAGGGCGTTACCCTTGCTTCACTGGGTGTATCGGTGGCAGTAGTACTGGCAGTCGGCTCGCGAGGAGACTGGGACTGGAAGTACGGTCGCCGGGTTGATCTGGTGAGGCTGATAGTCGGCTCGCGAGGAGACTAGGACTGACTGGCGGTCACCGGGTTTCAACGAGGTTGACGGTTTGCTCCAAGGAGGCTTTGTAATCGCTGGGATTGATTGATTCGAGAGAGAGGTCCTTGTTTTCGCCGCTTAACCCTATATTTATACCCTAGGGTTTCGACTGCTCCTTGCCTTAGAAGGATCCTTAATTGAAGTTTCCTATTTAATCTCTACTACTCGATTTCAATAAGGTTTCGTCTCCTTATGAATCACGGAATGGGCGAAGCTATAACCCAAACCCGAGTAGTTTTATTTTTGGGCCGCAGGTATCGGCCCGCTGGCTCGAACCCACTGAAGGATTTTGCCAAAAATACTTTTGGGGTCAAACACAACCTCTTCATCCCTCACAGAACGAAACACTTGGAACTCTCTTGGGACCAAGTAGGTCCAACATCACAATCTCCAGTACTCACCATAAGGAGAAAAAGATAAGCTGACAGAGTCATAGGTGAGCTTATTTCCACCATACAAGCTTGGTCTACCTGAAAAAATTAGGTCATGAGTTTTGAAAACCTCTCTTGCCATAACTCTTGCCGTTTGGGCTGAGGATACTACTAAAGTATATTTTGAGCCTAATTGCAAGAACATGAATGGTCCATATTTATTGGTAAGGTGCATGTTCAAGGACAGATTGGGGTAAATCATTAAAGAGAAGATGAAGGTTCCCAATGAGAGGTAACCTTCTAGGACCAGGAGGCAACCTCTTCAGTTGAGCATTGCTTGATCAAAAGAAAGAAAGTAGAGGGGATGAGAAAAACAAAGAATGGGAGAACCATGGATATGGACAAGTAAGAACTCATAGCTAATTGATGGGTTTCTGAATGCTGCATGATGGCTATGAGTGAGTATCTATTTATTGACATAATAGCACAAGCTTGAGAGTCTGAACATAAAAGAAAATCGGTATCCTCTTGAAACACAAAAGAAATTTCCAGGTTATTTTGGAATACTTCAAATATCAGAAAGACTTTGTGGAGTACTAATATTGTGACTTGAAGTATCTGATTATACATTACTATATATAAATTGTATCTAAACAATGTATGAGGGCAAAAATTAAGATCAACTTGCATAGAGATCTAGTAACGGATTGTGGATGGTGCCACGACAAAGGCCTACTAGTCTGTTGTCAAAGATGTAGATTGTTTTACCGTCACAATTAAAGACAAACAGCACAAGAATTCCAAAGGAAACAAAACTTTTTCTGCACAGATCTCCAGGTTTTTCATATATCCCTATCACGCCAGACCAAAAAAAAAAACAGAAAAATAGCAAATCGATCATATCTTATCATGTACTCCCAGGTCAGACTTCCACACACTCAAGTGGATTGATGAAGGAAGAAACAGCTGAGAAAATGCAATGGCGCTTATTTGGATAATAGGGCCGGGTCTGAGAAGATTACCAATTATCCGACATGTTATGTTGCTATATATATTGTTAATTTGAATATATACGTACATTCCACCTGATCAATAGTTTATATTGATAGTCATCCTACACTGTAACATTTCCGATGTTGAAGTAAATATATACAAGAATAATCATAACTGATAAATACTACTAAGATGAATGAAGAAAGAAAAACATACGGAGATAACACCCGTCATCCTCATTAGTGAGGGTTATTGCTCGACTTGAATCCTTCCGAACTCTCAGACAAGTATATCAATGAGATTTCATTCTCTGGTTTAGGCCTTTTCGGGTCAATTAAGGTGCGTTCCCTCAATTACTTTGTCATACAAATTGTTCAACCCTTTAAAAACAATTAATTGTCCACCCCTTATCAAAAGCGGAACGACACAGAACATTGTTGGTCAAGTAAAGTGTCAACTGCATGTCACTTGACAAAGATTGCTAATTAGTTCCAAGACCACAATTTTCCTTCCTCCGCCTCCAGTACTCACCATAGAAATGATAAGACTTACATGCGGAGTCATAAGTAGCTTTTGCAGCATAAACGACCGGCCTGTATATACCCAAAAAAAAAAGAGGTCATAAGTACTTCTGAAAACCTCTCTTGCTGGTCATATGTGTTTTTGAGACTAGTAAAGTAGACACCAAGCCTAATTGCAAGAACATTAGGCTAGGGATCCATATCCATCGGAAAAGCGTTCAAGGATAGAATGGCGTAAAATCACTACGGAGATGGTATGCCTAATCAAAAGCAACAAAGTAAAGGGTATTACATGAGAACTCAAATAATACAAAACCTATTTCTAAGCACCTATTTGAACTTTGAAGGGAACAATAATGAATCCTTATGGATTTCCCAATAACTAACACAAGTAATTAATATGGTCAATTATATATACTAATCAAATGTTAAATAATAGTGTATTTCATGGTTTTTAAGTTTAATGATATTTTAGGTAATTTTGGTTGTGTATTTAGTAAAATGCTAGAATGAGAAATTAAATAACAGCTATATGTTTGAGCTGGAAATCTTGGCAAAGGTACTGGTTTATGTAATATACATATCCAATCCAATCTAGGTGCATATGTATGATTATTGTCACTGTTGACTCATGGACTAAACAGACATCTGAACCTAATAATTGCACATTATTTAAGTTTTTGGCATACCTGCTCGTTCATAACTCATACACAAAGTTTTGAAGATATATGAGAAATCTAATAATTTCATGTATTAATGTGGATATTATTCTATGCACCGACGATGCAAATGAAAATAGCACATTATGAACATAATTCTTCGAGAGATTCTTACGTAGGGCAAACGTACCACATGGAGGTGGGGAATCCCAATCAAAAGTAAAAAAAAAAATTAAATGTGTTATGAATTTATCCTTACTCATTAAAATGAAATACTCAAAACTTATTAAAATGAGTAAGTGTATTGAGTAAGGAGTGTGTATTAAGTGATTAGAGGTGTGTATTTAAAACTTCTATTTCATACCAACCACAAAAGTAAATGAAATTGTTTAAAGTGTGTGATCCTATCATGTGAATTATTGCATAACATGTGCCTTTGCGCTTCAAAGTCCAAATTCCCCACTAGCAAAGTGAGTTGATGAGGGAAGGAGCTGAGAAATTGTCATCCATCAATTATTGGAAAAAGGATATCGACCTTTAGTCCCAAGTAGGTACATTATTTGACCCACACATCATGCAAAGTCCTTACTCAGTTATATTTTCTTACAAGTTAGAAGCAATGAAAAGTCCACCAGTATAGTCAGCAATCCATCCATACATCAACTAATTGATGTTTGCACAAGTCTATTATAACATGGAAAGACAAAGATTGCTTAAAAGAAATTTTCTTTTCAAATCACAATAATTGAATAACTGGTAGATCTGGGTTTGAGATCAGGCAGCGCCTACCTTCTTACAGTGATTGGAGGATCTTCGATGGCGGTACTAGGCAGCTTTGTCCCAAGTAGGTACATTATTTGACCCACACATCATGCAAAGTCCTTACTCAGTTATATTTTCTTACAAGTTAGAAGCAATGTAAAGTCCACCAGTATAGTCAGCAATCCATCCATACATCAACTAATTGATGTTTGCACAAGTCTATTATAACATGGAAAGACAATGATTGCTTAAAAGAAATTTTCTTTTCAAATCACAATAACTGAATAACTGGTAGATCTGGGTTTGAGATCAGGCAGCGCCTACCTTCTTACAGTGATTGGAGGATCTTCGATGGCGGTACTAGGCAGCTTGATCTTTTTTTTTTTTTTTTTTTTTTGGAATGGGGTTTAGAACCCAGTCAAGCTGGGAGGCTTAGCCCCACGCCCATATTATTATTTATTATAGACTGACGCATCAGGGGGAACGTAATACCTAAACCCCTAGCACTCATAGAAGCTTTACAAAAATCCTCATAGAGGACATCCTGTATTATTATTATTATTATTACTAGCATGGCCCACCAACTATGTGTGTAGAGAGAAATTAAAGATAGTGGAAAACTTTTTCTTACAACTACCACATTTTTTAATTTTCTATTAATTAATTATATTTCATAGTTTTTTAATATATAAAGGTTCAATTTGTAAAAAAAATTCAGTTTTGAAGAGCAAACTCTCTTCTCTTAATAATAGTATAAATTATTATTTTTTTTAAATTTTTTTTTATTTTTTATTTTTCTCTCGGGTGGCTACGTTGGGTGGAGACGAAGCTGGGGGTGGCTGAAGGACAACGACCATATTTGGGTGCCCGGTGGTGGGTGCCCAAATCAGATTTGGTGTTCAAGAGGTTGGGCTGGTGTGAGGTCCACTTCACTACTCTGTTGGGCCAGATTTCTCTATGGGCTTGGTTTTGGGACCTTGGAGATTTTGTGCATGATGTTTGGTTTGATTACACATTTTAGTGTTTCTCGATCTAGTATGGAAATTATCAGTTTGAATAAAAAAAAAACTTTACAGATATAAACTCAATAGAGTTGGTTACAATCATATCGTAACACATCCAGATAACAATCGTGGAGTGTTATCAAATTACTAGAAATGTGTGTTAGCCTAAAGTCAGAGTGACCATTACATACCATTTCACTGTCATCTACAGACAGAACAAGAAGATAGGCTGGTGTGAGGTCCACTTCACTACTCTGTTGGGCCAGATTTCTCTATGGGCTTGGTTTTGGGACCTTGGAGATTTTGTGCATGATGTTTGGTTTGATTACACCTTTTAGTGTTTCTCGATCTAGTATCTTGGTACCTAGCATTTGATTCCAAGCTATTGCTATTTAAGTTTAGTTTCTCTGATTGTACACCAATTGAGGTCTTAGGCAATTAGGGTTACTCTAGTAAGGATTTAGGTAGTTGTTGGGATTTGTCTCCTGATGGCTAGGTCAAAAGATGTGCTTATTTGTCAACAGTGAGGGTAACCTGTCATGTGTTTGGTAGCTTAGACTATCTAGTACTTTTGGTATGAGACAACATATGATGTACGTGCTTTTTGGCTATGGATAAATTAATGAAATTATCTCTTTCTCTAAAAAAAAAAAAAACATAAACAAGGATGAAGTTAGAGATGAAGATGAGTATTTTACAAAGATATCAGTATGTTTTCTTATAAGAGCAACTCCAACAGATTCCCTATATTTTGATTTTTCTCTACTTTAGAGAAAAATAAGCCTCTTTTGCTCCAACAGATTCCCTATAACTATCTCTATTTTAGGGAAAGTGAGGAGAGAGAAAACCAAATTCCCTATATTTACAGCAAACTCCAAAATTTAAGGAAGAATTATGGAGATTTTAGAGATTGCTGCAAAATAAGGAATCTGTTGGAGTTAGAGAAGAAAAAATAGCTAAAGCTTTGACTTTTGCTTCCCTATAATACAAAAATTATAGGGAAGCTGTTGGAGTTGCTCTAAGTTTATAGTTAAAAGAATTATAAAAATACCAGTATTGTTATGAAGTACGAATAAATGTCCATACACTTCTCTTTTATCATAAAAATTATATATAATTTTAAGGTGACTTTTAAAATATTTTAAATAACGCTCAAATTAGATATTAATACGATGAATATTTTGATGAAAATTTCAGTTATCTTTATCTTTTTTTCTTTCTTGAAAATAAAACAAGGTAGGTATCAACCAAGATACCAAATATGAAAAAGCAAGACCTAATTTTTACTTGATGAAACTTCGTGGTAAAGACCTCCACCACTAAACGACGACGTGAATCCTTATGTCTATCTCTTTTTCAGATTGACTTCAATCCTAGTCTCTTTGCAAGTTGCAGTCTTGCAACTCCAGCACCCATTACCAGTTACCGGTTTTGCCCCCAGGAATGCTGCAACAGTTGACGTTCTCTCTGAAAGGTACCGATTCTGAGCTTGCATTGTTTTGATGGGTTTCGTTGTTTTTCAATTTGGGTATTAGGGATTGGGCTATATGTGTGAGTCGGCTTTAAAAGATTGAATCTTTCTGTGAATTGTGGAATGTGGGTTCTGGAAAAATTGGATCTTTTGTAGATTGTAGTGAAGAATTGGAATGATAAAGATATCTGTTTGTTGGGTGCAAAAAGATTTTTGCTTTTCAATTTTCTGTGGCACCAGAAAATGTAATCTTCTAGGTTATGCTGAGTTATATTGATCCCAATATGAAAATTGTGTTAACGTGATTGTGGCAGTTTTTATATTGAATTCAGCCCCATTTTTTGAAAAGATGGCAGCTTTTGACACTAGTGTGGCTCAAGGTTGTTTAAATCATTTGTGCAACTTTTTTGAGAAGAATATAAAACCAAAGATTCTAGACAGGTTTTTGTTGATGTAATTCGTTTACTTAGTTTTTCAGTAATGTGATCCCCATTGTTGTTTGGACTGAAATAATATGCATGTTCGTGATGTGAATCCCTGAGAGATTTGTTCTTCTGATCTTGTAGGATTTTTGAGGTTTGTAAATTGTAATTTCTGATTGGTGTGATGACATAGTTCTCAATTTGTTCAATGTGCAGTACTCCTATAGAATAGAGAATTGATGGGTGGGATAACTTCAAAAGCTAGTACATCGAGACAGTCTTCTTTTGCGTCTAGATCATCTTCTTGGAATCATCAGAATTATGAACAGGCGCCGTATGCACAACCATATGCACCTCCAAGCCATGACACTGGGCAACAGCAGCATTATGCACCTCCATCTCAAAGCTATGGTGGCGGTGCTTGGGCATCAGAGTCAAAAAAGAAGTTGGAAAGAAAGTATTCGAAGATAGATGATAATTACAACAGCCTGGACCAGGTGATGTATAGACGATATCCCAAGTATAGAATTGACGTAACTGTAGACTTTAAAGTATAGCCAATCTCTGTTACATTGCGGAGAGTTTCTTTCAGCGAAATGTACTCGTTGGCTGTATCCTCTCTCAAAATGAAAAGAGGCTATCTATTGCATATATGTGTTGCTTATACTAATCTCACCCGTGTTCGAAGCAAGTGTTGTTTCAGATCATTATAATTGCTAATGAACCTTGAGTAGTTAGTAAAAATTTATTCTATTCTTGTACTTTGATAGGTCACAGATGCATTGGCGCGTGCTGGTCTAGAGTCGTCAAATCTTATTGTTGGTATTGATTTCACAAAGAGCAATGAGTGGACAGGTTTGTCCCGTCTAGGTGCTTAGAAGTCTTTTAATAAGTTTTGGTGAGACATCATTGACATGCTTTTGTATCAGGTGCTAGGTCATTTCACCGGAAAAGCTTGCATCACATTGGAGAAGAGCAAAATCCTTATGAACAAGCAATAGCAATTATTGGGAAAACATTATCTTCCTTCGATGAGGATAACATGATTCCTTGTTATGGATTTGGAGATGGTATTGCATCTAATAGTTCTACTAATCTTCAAGTTTATCCTTTTGAGAATAAAGATTTTATGTGATTTTATATATGTGAAGCATCAACCCACGACCAAGAAGTTTTCAGTTTCTACCCGGATGAGGACACTTATTGCAACGGATTTGAAGAAGTTTTAAGACGATATAGAGAATTAGTCCCTCAGCTACGACTTGCTGGTTGCATTTTGTCTTACTCCCTCTCTACCTTCTTTTTCTTGGCTGTTTGTTTGATTCTGGTGGATTTATACCCTTTTTTCTTATGACAGGGCCCACATCATTTGCCCCTATTGTTGAAATGGCCATCACTATAGTTGAACAGAGTGGTGGTCAGTATCATGTGTTAGTGATAATAGCTGATGGGCAGGTATATTGGTTTTGGTCTCCTATCTTTATACTTAAGTTTTCTGATTGAGCAGCAAAAGGCTTTACATTTGAATATGGTTTCATGATGATTTTATATTGAGACTGTAAATCGTCACAGGTGACTAGAAGTGTTGAGACTGGTCGTGGCCAGTTAAGCCCACAGGAAAAGAAAACCGTAGACACAATTGTCAAAGCAAGGTGAATGCTTAGAATGCTTATTTACCTTGGTCATTCTCTTAACAATCTATATATGTATATGACTTGCTTGTTTTACGTAGTTATTCTCTCTAACAATCTATCTTATGATGTGCTTGTTATATTGTAGTGAGTACCCATTGTCAATTATAGTGGTTGGAGTTGGAGATGGACCATGGGACATGATGAAAGAATTTGATGATAACATTCCTGCACGAGCCTTTGATAACTTTCAGGTGAGTATTTCAAGTTAGTGCCCATATCATCTTGGTGGAGTACTTTTACATCATCAATTTTTAACTGAGTAATGCTGCATTCTCTTGTCTTCTGTAGTTTGTGAATTTTACAGACATTATGTCAAAGAATACAGACCGCTCAAGAAAAGAAGCAGAATTTGCTCTTGCAGCCTTGATGGAAATACCCTCTCAGTATAAAGCAACGCTAGAGCTTGGTATATTGGGGTAATAGTTTAACTTTTGTGTAGTAGGCTTTAAGGGATTTTCTATTGCAGCTGTGACATAAATTCATTTGCAAATCATCTTTTGTTACATTGCTCATGTAGTGTTACAAGAGGGAAGGCTGTAGATAGGATCCCGCTTCCCCCTCCTCATTATGGTTCGGCTTCTTTTGGCACCTCAAAACCTTCACGTGCAAATAGTTTTCGTCCAACTGCACCTTCCAGGCCACAACATCAGGATGTTAGCAATAGCAGAGTGCCTCCTGCTGCTTCTGCTTCCTCTTCTGCTTCTGACAATCATGTACACTCCTATCTCTGTAAATAGTTGCTTTTATCCTATGAATCATAATTTTAATGTTGACGATGTATGGCATAGTTAAAGCATCTGTTACATCTCTAGTTGATGCAGAATATCCCCATCACTAGTCAATACTCATAATTTCAGACTTTTATTTTTGTGATTCTGACAGGTCTGTCCCATTTGCCTAACCGATCCAAAGAATATGGCATTTGGTTGTGGACATCAGGTAACACAGTTATGCATTGTTTACACTTTACAGAGATCGATGAAAAAATAAATCTAAGAGTTTGATTACAATATAATTTGTAGACATGCTGCGACTGTGGACAAGATCTTCAGTTATGCCCGATTTGCAGAAGCACCATCGAAACCAGGATAAAGCTCTATTGAGTGTTGGTTCACCCAAATTCTCTCAAGAAATCATTGTGCCCGATTTGCAGAAGCACCATTGAAACCAGGATAAAGCTCTATTAAGTGTTAGTTCACCCAAATTCTCTCAAGAAAGTGTTGGTTTGCCTGAGTTCTTGACCCCTCCTTTTTCAACCCAACCCAATTTCATTTCTTTGCAATTTTCTTTCATCCGGAGGAGCTTGGTCCCTGTACATATCTCAAGTCTTTGTGGATTTCGCGTCATATCTATTAGCCTAAACACCTCCAAATGAACGTCTACAGGTGGAGGTCTTGGTTGAGAAGTGTGGTTAGAATTGCTGCTATGTGCCTATGTCTTAGTTCTGTATTTGTTGGAATTTGTTTTTTTTTTTCCCCTTTTTTGGGTCATTATTTGTGCATTTCTTCTTGGTCCACTTAAATTCAATGTATAAAAATTTGTGTCATTGGTATGTACACAAGATATATACATTAATAATTAGTCAATAAAGTTCACCTTCTGACCATTACGTATGGTATTTTATTGTTTTGAGATCAATAGATAAATTGACATATTGTGGATTTTACAACTTAGATTTCTCAGTTTTTTTGGTAGCTGGTGGAGTTCCTGGAAATTTTATTGAATCAGCAAAAGATTCTGCTCAATTATGGAGACTCTTGGGATCAGCTCATCAGTCAAAGACTCACTCTAGACAAGTATGGAGAACTTCCAAGGATAAATGACTGAACTTTTGCAACCCAGTTTCCATTCTGCCTCCTTGATTGGATTAATACCGAATTAACTTGTATCTTACCAGTTTCCAACCAAACCCAAATAATAAAATAAAGCTTCCTTTTTTTCACAGCAAGACTGTTTCAAAACATCTCGACTATTTTTTGGGGTTGAACACACTACAGTAAAGCAAACCAAATTATATATATATAGATGACTTGCACTCTTCCCACATACTCAAACTCACCAAAAGACACACCCTTACTCTCACATGGCGCGCCGCAATCACTTCCTGATTGTAATCAATTCCATGATCGCTGCTTTGTTCTTCACATTGCATTGTATTGGATGTACTGCTGCAGTTAGGGGGTCCTCGAACGGAGATGGTGTAGGGCAGTGGCAACTGCTTCTGGACAACACTGAAGTGGTGGCAATGCATATGACGTTAACTCACCATAACACGGTCATTATCTTTGACCAAACAGAAGCAGGCCCTTCTGGGCACCGGCTTAGAAGGCGCTACAATGGAACTAGGTGTACTCAATTCCGCAATGACTTGGCAGACTCATCATGCTATGTTCACTCGGTTGAGTATGGCATTTCTGGTAACAAGTTGAGACCTCTGAGGCTTTCCACTGATACATGGTGCTCCTCAGGTTCCTTCTTGAGCAATGGGACACTTCTACAAACCGGTGGACATGGGAGCGGTGCTCAAGGAATTCGATACTTTAGTCCTTGTGGGGGAAATGATAACTGCGATTGGAGGGAATCGCGGCAATCACTAGCTGATGATCGTTGGTATGCTTCCAGTCTACTACTCCCAGAGGAGGATCGGGTTATTGTGGTAGGTGGAAGAAGAGTCTTTACTTATGAATTTATACCAAAGCAGTATTCCAATGAAGGCTCTTTTGACTTTCCATTCTTGCGCAACACACATCAAAGAAGGCAAGGAGGAAACAACCTCTATCCCTTCCTTCACATTTGTCCAGATGGCAGATTGTTCATATTTGCCAACCGAGACTCGATTCTCTTCAACTACAAAGAGAACAGGGTGGTCAAGCACTTCCCACGCATACCCGGAGATGGCTCCAGGAACTACCCGAGCTCTGGCTCGTCGGTCATCCTCCCTTTACATTACACAAACGGCTTTGAAAAGGCGGAGGTCATGGTGTGTGGTGGTGCGGCCAGTGGAGCTTACAGTGCAGCAGGAGATGGCAGGTTCTTGAAAGGTTTGAGCTCTTGTGGAAGAATGGTGATCACGGGTAACAGACACAAGTGGAACATGGAGAACATGCCCGGTCCACGCCTCCTATGCGACATGCTGCTCCTCCCAACCGGAGATGTCCTGATCATCAACGGGGCTAAACGTGGTGCTGGAGGTTGGAACAATGCAAGAAATGCTTCACTCGAGCCCTACCTTTACCACCCAAACAAGACAGTAGGCAAAAGGTTTTCAGTGCTCAAGTCGACACGAATTCCTAGAATGTATCACTCCTCAGCCATTCTCTTACCTGATGGGAGGGTTTTAGTTGCCGGTGGTAACCCTCACAATAGGTACGTTTTCGAAAATGTGGCATACCCAACTGAGCTTAGGCTACAAGCATTTGTTCCAGACTATATGGGTAGTCAGCACCATCAATTTAGACCCACTAATGTGACCATACACTATGGCCATAATGATCTTTATGGTGTGAGGTATGGAGGAGAGTTCAATGTGAGCTTTTGGTTGGGGAGTAAGCCGAGCAATGCGGTGGAGTTCAGTGCTTATGCTCCGCCATTCACGTCACACTCGATATCGATGAATCAGAGGCTGCTGAGGCTGAGGTGCAAGAGTTTGGTGAGGGATCAAGGTGGATGGGTAGTTGCAGTGTTGGAGGCTCCTCCCTCTCCTTCCGTTGCGCCAGCTGGTTATTACTTGCTTACTGTTGTGAACGGTGGAATTCCTAGTCTGTCTCAGTGGATTAGGATTCTACAGATTTCTTGAGGTCGTCCTCGATTTACATACAGAATTCCCAGTCCCAAAATGTTAGATGAGGACTGAAAATAATACGTGTAGAGAAGAATATCAACCAGTATATAAGAACTACCAGATATGTGCATAATTTTCATTATACCAGATAAAGCTTAAAGCTTCATATATGCATAATTTTCATTATACCAAATATGTGTCTCCTTTTCCTTTAGGTTTTCATTATAGATTTTTTTCCTTGAAGTTGTCACTCTCAGGCTCAGCTGATGCGAGGATTACAAAGAAACAACCACCTTTCCTTGTTGACAATCCCCTCTAGCTCATATACCAGTAGAAGCCAGTTGTAACCAATTATATATTTTTTTCTTATGGGATGGTTGTGGACTTGTGGGTGGGTCAAAGACACGTCATATGGAAAATGTGTTTATATTTGGATTTTAATGGAATGATTTGGCTGCTAATAATTGCGTACTGAATGGGACTTTGACAAATGTCACATTTTTTTGGACGTACCTACCTACCCACCAACCATGTCGGCGGGGGTCACTTTTCACGCTTTCCTTTATTGTAGTTCTTTATGTTTTCCTTTTCTTTATCCATACAAAGACAATGTCTACAATCACACTAGTTATAGCACACACGATATTCTGAGAAGAGACCATCATCCATATTAGAATTTTCGGCTTGACAGCAAAGAGGCTTCTGTGGTCGGTAGGGTGCTTATATGAGTCCAGAAGTCTTAGCTTTTAAAGCATTCTGAGAAGAGTTGACCGAAAAAAAAGTATCCCGGCATTGATTTGTGACCTTTTTCTTTTATTATATTCATTTGAAAATTAGTTAAACAGACTCAATGAATCATTCGCATAGGGAAAAAAGACACAGATGGATATATATATACAGAGGATCTAGTGAGAACTTTTTAAGTTAATGTTTTTATTTTTAGCTTGTAGTTTAATAATCTAAATCATTAATCTTTAGTTACATACTTACATACGAATTTTATAAAAAAATTAACTAAATTGAAAAACGTTTAACCATTTGATTAGCACAATATTCATTTTAATTTTATCTAACAGACCACATTTATTTACACAATTTTAAATGACCAAATGATTATGAATTTGGTTGATTATTTATAGACACAATTCTTGAATAAGAATCTTAAAAATCAACAGTTGAGACTTGAGATCATTAAATCGAGTAGTGCTAGGGATCCCAAAATTTTGTACCAAAATTACTTACCAAATGACATGGTACATGCCATATCATCAATTTCTTTGGAATTTCTATTGACATGGATTTCCTTGTTGGATATAAAATAAATTTCTTGTTTTTTTAAGAATTAAGAAAACTTATATTAAATAAAAGTCACAATTAAACAAAATACCAAATTAATTTAGAAAATGAATAGATGCAGTTATTATAGCAATCTAGCTCTCTGCAACCTTTGATACCCAGATCAAAATATATATTAGGAAAAAAAAAATAGCAATTCCCACATGAAAGATTATAACTGGGTCTTTGATGTTTGAGTTTTGAATCGATCTCTGTGAGTTTTCTTAATGTCTTTCTTTATTTCTTTCTTACCTAAAGCTTTTGCAAGTTAATGAGGCCTTGAACCATGGCTTATTCCGATCGTCATTGGATAAATAGAACTGGGCAGGGATGAGATCAACTACTTGTCCATAAATTGAGAATGCTGATGGATAATAGACTTCAAATAAAGAATTGGATAAGAATCATTATTGGTCTCTCTATCCGTTTTATTCTTCATAATTTTCCCCATTTAAGCAAGATGAAGCCAATTAATGAATAACATTGGCTGCTCTTCAAGAGAAGCAGTATAATTATATTTGTAATTGCTTTGATTTTTGTAAAACATTAGGGTTTTGATAATATACAAAATATTTTCTCAAAAACATTCTGTTTTTAAATTGAAAATAAATAAATCCATGTCATTGACATTTATGGAATGATTTGATGAAGTGTTGTATGCCACATCATTTGGTACTCAATTTTTGTATAAATATTTGGTGTCTCAAGCATTTTCCCATTAGATTAGGTCACATAATAATGTAAAATAATGAAAATCCTCAAATTCTAAAAATAAGGACGGGCCTCCTTAAACCTTATATATCAAAAAAACATTATATCCCTCCTCCGAACAAGATTAGGTTATAGATTGAATGTGATTTGCTGGAAGCTTTTGCTCCTGCAATGTTGGTTTTCCGTGAACAGCTTCTCTTGGAAAGGTTGTAAGGAAGGACTACAGCGGTTCGCTCCGGTTGGATTGTTGTGTTTCTTTCGTCTTCCTTATGGAAACTTATCAGAGACCACATATGAAGTGAATGAGCCTTCCACTGGCCGCACATATGTAAGCAAGCTTAGTGTGCAAGAAAGTATCCATTTCCCTCTTGCTCAATCGATTTACTGGTGCTTATAAGCGGGGGGAACGCTACTCTTGTTGGTGCTTATAAGCATTGGAGCTAAAAGTCCCCACCAAACACAGCTTAGCTTGAATAGATGGGTGGTCAAGCTTTAACATCCAGAAGTCCTAGACGGTCTGGGCCACCTTTGCCCACACCTAAACCGACGCCGACACCTCCACCCCAGTCGCGGCCCCTGACTCCTCCACCTAAAAGCTATGAGGTGGAGAACAAGTATGCCAAAATAGATGCTAATCTGGTTAGCCAGCAGGTAAGTAGCACCAAAGTGCTATAAAAATTGCAATCTATAATGATGATAATGTTATAGTTGATGTTGGTGTTGTTGGTTGTTGTTGTTGACGATGACGCTATTGATGTTGGTGGTGGTGGTGGAGTTCATTTCTTGTGATGATGATGATGTCGATGTAGTTGTTGGTGGTGGTGGTGGTAATGATGATGATGATATCGAACCATGCTCCGTTGATGAATGAATGCCAACGTAGAGAAATTTGGCCTAAATGGAAATGTGCGATCCATATTAAGTTGAATTCTCTAACGAAGAGGAAGGTTTTTGAGCCAGTGATGCCAACACCTCCTAACATAAAACCTATTGACTAATGGGTCTTCGTTAGAAAGCGTGATGAGAAAAAGAGATGGTGCCTTATGGAGCAATGCTTCTCACAAAACTCTCTGGAATGGACTACGATGAGACATATTCTCTCATAATGGATGTCATTGCACTCCACTTCCCTATCAGTTTGGTAGTTTCCGAATAACTGAACATGCAACTTATGAATGTGGTCACTACGTATCTCTATGGGGATCTAGATACGGAATATACATGAAGGTTCATGGTGAACTTCATTTACCCAAATCAAGTGGCTCTAGACCATGGAGCGCGTTTTACAAAGAGGTTGAAACGCTCACCAAAGTGACTACTTGATTGGGAAGGGATATACCCACGCGTTTTCATAACAAGTTTTGGATTCCATCACGGTTCATGTTGGACACGATCTTCATTGGAAGCCCTTAAAGAGTTAAGGGAAATAGCTGAACACTTGAAATCCGATTTTGAGATGAAGGATTTTGGGAGAACATGATTATGTCTCAGTTTGGAACTTGAGCATCGTGTTGATAGATGCTTAGGCATTTTGACAAGGTCAAACCTTCAAGCACCCCCATGATCGAGCGTCTGTACTCTGTAGTCTTGATCCTGAAAATGATCCTCTTCGTCCAAAGGATGATGACGAAGATGTGCCAAAGGCAAAAGTGCCATGCTTAAGTACAATAGGCGCATTATTATATTTAGCTCAATGCGCAAGACCGAACATCTCATTTGCAGTGAAATTGTTAGCTAGATATAGCTTTGGGCCAACGTGATGCTACTGGATTTGTGTAAAAGATATCTTTCAGTACTTGAGATGTACGATTGATATAGGCTTGTTCTATCCTTATAGAGAGACGATGGATTCAGACCTATCGCACACTAGGAACGCCGCCAACACTGGC
>BDJD01000421.1:139429-159515 GCA_002564525.1 Rosa multiflora | reverse complement strand
AGGTTAGGGAAGTCGATCATTGTATATAGGTTTATTTGTTTTGCTTTTATTTTAAGTAGATTAGGAACCAAAATTCAAAACCCCCCATTTTATTCTTTTATTTGTTAATTGACCTTTTTGTGTAGGTGTACCCTACAATCCCCGGACTGAACGATCCCTGCTTATCCTATACTGACAACTACATTTTGCAGGGTTAAATTGTGAGGCTATTTCAGCCTCACCAATCGCCATGGTGAATGAAGACTTGATGCCGACGCTTTGTCTTCCTTAGAACATGTAGACGGATGGCAGAGTTTTATGAGGACGAAAGTAGTGGAACGACTCCATTGCTAGAGAGAGCAGAGCATAGAAGGGACACGTCTTTTCTTTTGTCTGCACCATGAAAGAAAAGATCAGTAATTCCAGGAGACTGCCAAGATCATATACCTGTGATTTGCTGGAAGCTTTTGCTCCTGCAATGTTGGTTTTCCGTGAACAGCTTCTCTTGGAAAGGTTGTAAGGAAGGACTGCAGCGGTTCGCTCCGGTTGGATTGTTGTGTTTCTTTCGCCTTCCTTCTTCTTCTTTTCCCTGCTCTGCACTCTCTATTTGTTTAGCCTTTCGGTACCTTCCTTCTCTCTCTTTTAGCTTCTCCTCATGTCTCTGCCTTTTATGCTTTTTTTTCCTCTCTGCCCCCTCTCTCTCTTTTTTCTTCTTTCGTTGCCTCTCTGCCCTCTCTTTTTGTTTTGCTGCTCTCCAGTCCTCCCCCTACTTCAGTTTAAGGCTCTATTTATAGAGCAAACAAACAGATGGGATAGAGATGAGATGACTGCGGTTTGAATTTTGAAATCATTTGTTATTCAAAATCAAACCCAACTGCTTTGACCATGCCAAACTCCTTTATCTTCGTGGCTTTCATAGCATTTGACTTTAGAAGATGATATAGTTGATAGCTAGCTCCTTTAAAAATTTGAATTAGATCCTATCATGATCATGAATTCAACTGCCAACACCTTGATACGTGTATGAATGAGAAGATATGCCTCATTCTTTGGCATTCAACCATATTAACTCCATATATATATATATAAACACAAATGGAGTTTGTTTTGATGCTCACGGGTCACCAACGTCCACATAACCATTTATTGAACTTTAAAAATTTTTGATCTCAACAGTTGCCCCCTCAAGCGTCGTGGGTGGAAAGCTTTGCGCATACGAGGCTTGACAACTATCTTTTAATTGAAATGGCTAAATTTTAAAGATATAGTTTGTTTGGCAATTATATGAGTGATGTTATTTGAGGAACTTGAGTGAGGTTTAGTGAGTAAATTTAGTATCTAAAAATTTGAAAAGAGGTGTAAAAAACATATAAGGTCAAGTGAGTAAATTTAGAGATTTCAATAGAAAAAATCTTATTATTAATGTTCTCTTGAAAACCAAAGGTGAAAATAAATAACCTTTTGTTGTTATAATGGCAAAATAAAATGATAGACAATTCTTTTTTGACAGTTTTAAAAAGAGTCAGGGTCCATGAAAGTGATGAAACCATGGCCACGTAGTCAGCTTAGTACTTTTATTTCAAAAAAAAAGAAAGTCGCTTAGTACTTCACCTTCTGGGCAACTTCCCGCCGGTCTCCATTTGTTTCTAGAAAAGAAGTCCCAGGCGGTCAAACCTTCTGGATGGTAATTAAGCTTAGTGGGCAAGAAAGTAATTTTAACAGACGTTTCCATTTCCCTAATCACGCCATACACCGTGACGGACATTGTTCCTTACCCAGTTCTGAACCTTTCTCAACCACCAGGAAACATAAGGGACATTAGCATACTGAGCATAGTCGCGGCTTTTAGGAGTATAGAGTTCACTAACGACTTCTCTTGTCAAACACTTGGAAACCGTTTAAGATTTTGTTTGGAACAAAGAGGACGAACTTCAAGATTTGGGGTTTCGTGTTGCCGGTACTGTAAGATGATTCATCTGTTTTTGTTTATTCATTTTCCATTTGTTTATCAACTTCTGTTTTTACGGCTATTGTTAGACTAAGAAGGCATATCACATATGTTGCATGTGTTGCATCATTCTCATTGAATTGTATAATTGATCTCAGTGATATCCTTTTGAATTTGAATCGATGGGTTGTCAAGCTTCAACATTCAGATTTTCTAGAAGGTCTCGTCGGCTTGCGCCACCTCCACCCCCGTCGCTCCCGCCCCTGCCTCCACCTAAAAGCTATGAGTTGGAGAACAAGTACTCAAACACAGATGCTAATCTGGGCAGGCAGCTGGTAAGTAGCATCCAAGTGTTAAAAAAATTGCAATCCATGATGTTCTTGTTCTTGTTGTTGATGATGGTGGTGGTGATGATGATGAGGATGAGGACGAGGATGATGATGTTAATGTTGATGTTGATGTTGATGTTGGTGTTGGTGTTGGTGTTGGTGTTGTTGTTGATGATGATGATGTTGATATTGTTGTTGATGTTGGTGTTGGTGTTGTTGTTGATGATGATGATGATGTTGATATTGTTGTTGTTGTTGTTGTTGATATTGATGTTGTTGATGATGATGATGCTATTGAGTCTGTGATGATGATGTTGATGTTGATGTTGATGTTGTTGTTGATGATGATGATGTTGATGTTGTTGTTGTTGTTGTTGATGTTGATGTTGTTGATGATGATGATGCTATTGAGTCTACAGATGATATGCTAATTGATAACTATCTTTCCAGGTTATTGGTATAGAATGGAATTCTCCAGCTGTTTATGATGTTTACCCTGATCAAGATGACAAGCCTGTGGGTAATGAGGTAAAAGCTTTTGATATGGATCATGTTCGCTATAAGTTATTGGGAAGAGTTCATTTCTTGTGATGTGATTAGAAGCAAATGCTTTCAGGAGAGTAGAACTTTTAGACAGCTTTGAATAATCTGTACTACTTCTTAGTTGCTAATTTCTCGAAACTTTTTTGAAGTTTTGTGTGCATGATTTCAAAGGGTGTACGTTACTGCTCTTAGTGAACTTATCTATCAACATTGCTCTATTGTGGATTCCATTGAGTGCTGAGTTTTGATCTTAGTATGTATTGAGTGTAAACAAAACAAAATTACAGTATTCTGTTTCAATCTTGTCTTTTGGAAGGTCACAGATCAATTGAAGAATGCCGGTCTGGAGTCTGCCAAACTTATTCTTGGTATTGATTTCACAAAGAGCAATGAGCTGAGAGGTTTGCTCCGATCTGGGTGCTGTGTTTTATAAGTTACTGTGAGACATCACTGACTTGGTCTTCTGTCAGGTGCAAGGTCCTGTAACGGGAAGAGCTTGCATTACATTGGAGCAGAGCAAAATCCCTATGAACAAGCAATATCGATCACTGGGAAAACATTGCAGTCCTTTGATAAGGATAGGATGATTCCCTGTTTTGGATTTGGAGATGGTAATTCATTCAAGGGTGATATTAAGTTTCAAATTATCTTATTGACTACAATGGACTTATTTTCACTGGTTTATTTGCAGCATCAACCAATGACCAGGAAGTTTTCAGTTTCTATCCAGATGAGAGTGCTCGCTGCAATGGATTTGAAGAAGCAATAAAACGATATAGAGAAGTAGTCCAACAGCTACAACTTGGCGGTTGGAATTTGCTTTATTCCCTTTCCCTCCTTTCACTTGGTTGGTTGGCTATACGCGTTTGGTAGATTTATAATTTTTTCATTTCGTGGCAGGGCCTAAATCATTTGCCCCTATCATTGAAATGGCCATGACACTAGTTGAACAGAGTAGTGGCCAGTACCATGTGTTGGTGATACTAGCTGATGGGCTGGTAAACTGTTTTTGGTCTCTAGTTGTACTTAGTTTGAACATTTTATGATCAAGCAACAAAGGTTTTGCAAGCCAATTGATTGAATGAGACTAAATTTTCACAGGTGACTGGAGGAGATACTGCTCTTACCCAGTTAAGCCCACAGGAAAAGAAAACAGTTGAAGCAATTGTGAAAGCAAGGTAAATGCTTAGACAAGTGCTTCTTCTCCTTGGTGTTATACTCTAGTTAACAATCTATAATATGATGTTCCTGTTATATGTTGTAGCGAGTATCCCTTATCAATTGTGGTAGTTGGAGTTGGAGATGGACCATGGGATATGATGAAGAAATTTGAGCGTAAAATCCCTCGACGGGCCTTTGATAACTTTCGGGCAAGTACTTATAGATAGTAGCCATATAATGTTGATGCAGTATGCATGTCTTTTGTATCAATAACCTCTAATTGAGAAATGTTGCATTCTTTTGTCTTCTGTAGTTTGTGAATGCTGCAGACATTTTGTCAAAGAATATGGACAGCTCAAGGAAAGAAGTAAAATTTGCTTCTGCAGCCTTGCTGCAATTAGCCTCTCAGTATAAAGCAACACAAGAGCTTAGCATATTGGGGTAAGAATCTAACTCCAGTAGTCCATTTTAGTTGGCTTTTGAGTGAGATAAGTTCATTTGCAAATCATCATTTCCTTTCGTTGTTCATATAGTGCTACAACAGAGAATGCGGTGCGTAGGATTCCTCTTCCCCCTCCTCGTTACAGTTCAGGCTTTGTTGGCAGTGAACGAGCACCTCACGCTTCTGACAATCATGTAATTGCATTCTTTCAACATCTGTAATCAGTTGCTTTATTTATGTCACATCGAGTCTTCTAATGAACATCGAAAGTAGATTAACTACTCTAGTCAATGCCACCAATTCCTGACTATGTTTCTTAATTCTAACGTTCAGCTCTGTCCCGTTTGCCTATCCAATGAGAAAAATATGGCATTTCGTTGCGGACATCAGGTAACACAGTTATGCATTGCTTACACCTTACAGAATTGGATGAAAGAATTGATATTAGAGTTAGATTTAATTCCGTTATATATTGCAGACATGCTGTGACTGTGGACCAGATCTTGCGAGGTGCCCGATTTGCAGAAGCGCCATCGACCTCAGGATAAAACTCTATTGAGCATTTGAGCCTGCATTTGGAACACTGCTTGTATGTTGTGTTTTTGGTTTGAAGTTCGACTCTAGTTGTTTGTCACCGACATAATTCTTATCGGCGTTTTCGAGGCTTAATGGGCCAAATATGTACACATATGTTATAATTTATGTGAAAAAAAATTATTTTTAAAAATAGATGTATATGTTAGTAACAATTTAAGGTACATACTAAATTGTAATACTAGCTTAGAGACATGTTTTGGATGTTGCTTTTATGAAAGAAATGAAGATTTTTTTCCGTTTATTATACTCTTAAAAAACGTAATTAGGTAGCGCATGTAGCTAGAAAAACGTCTTCCGTCCTCGTCCTCTGTGTAGACGTTCGGGTTAAGACTTGGTAATAAATAAATAATAACCTTGTAAAATAAATATTGGATAACATGGAGATATTGTAAAAGTCTGAAATACCCTTACATAGTTGTTTTTGCCGGGAAAGGGGGTTAAACCAACGACGTTTTGGAACTTTTGAAAAGTGGCGATGATCATCAGAGCGACAACGGTCACCAAGAACCATCCGAACAATAAAGCCGACGGCGCCGCCGCTCTGCTAAAAGCTTGCTCATCGCTCCGCCGCCTGAAGCAAATCCACGCCCACATTCTCCGCTCCAATCTCCACGGCAACGCCTCCTTAGCCTCCACTCTCATCTCTCTCTACGCCTCTCTCTCCTCATCCTCCCCTCGCTACACCCACCATGTCTTCACCTCTTTCCCCAACCCAAACCTCTCTCTCTTCAACCACGCCATCAGGGCTTTCTCGAAGACCCACTCGCTCTGTTCCGAGGCGATGGTATTGTATAACCAAATGGTTCGCGCGGGAATGAGGCCTGATAACTATAGCTTCCCTTTTATGCTAAATTCGTGTGCCGCGAGAAGTGATATTTTTCAAGGGGTTGAGGTCCATGGCCGCATTGTTAAAACGGGGTTTGGGTTTTGTGTTCCGGTGTCGAATGCTTTGATTGATATGTATGGGAAATGTGGGGAGTTGGAGACCGCACGGAAGGTGTTTGATGAAATGCGTGAAAGAGATGTTGTTTCATATAATGCGGTTTTAGGGGGACATGCCAGAGGAGGTGTGGATATGGAGAGTGCCGCCGATTTGTTCGAGGGAATGCAGGGGAGAAATGCTATATCTTGGAATGCGATGATTGTGGGGTATGTAAATAGTGGGGATGTGGTCTCGGCTAGGGATGTGTTTGATAGGATGCCGGAGAGGAATGTTGTTTCTTGGACTACAATGCTGGTGGGGTATACTAAAAATGGGTTTATGGATATGGCTAAGGATGTTTTTGATGAAATGCCTGAGCGGAGTTTGATTTGTTGGACGGCTATGATATCAGGATACTCGCAAAATGGGAGGCCAAGTGAAGCACTTTCACTTTTCCGGAGAATGGAGAAATCAGGGGTAAACCCGGATGCGTTTACCATGACAGCATTGATCTCTGCATTGGCACAGTTGGGCCGTGCTGATCTGGCAAATTGGATTGGATCATATGTTGATCGAGAAGGCATAGAACAGAACGAACAAGTGCTCACTGCACTGGTTGACATGCATGCCAAGTGTGGGAATAGGGAAGAGGCTTGTCGTGTTTTTGAGAAGATTCCTTGGAAGGATGTTTTCTCCTACAGTGCAATAATCACAGGTCTTGCTTCTCATGGTCATGGGATTAAAGCGCTTGAGATCTTCCGGAGGATGCTGGCAGAAAACATCAAACCTGATCACGTCACATTTGTTGGGGTATTGACTGCCTGTGGCCAGGCAGGACTCGTCGAAGATGGAATGACCTATTGGGAAAGCATGATTAAAGATTACAATATTCAGCCTGGTGCAGATCACTATGCTTGCGTGGTTGATATGCTGGGACGTGCTGGGAAGCTTAATGAGGCACACAATTTAGTCAAGGGCATGCCTATGGGTCCACAGCCTGGAGCATTGGGAGCTTTGCTTGCAGCATGTAGAACCTACGGAAATGTAGAGATTGCTGAAAGTATTGCTGAGAAGCTCTTCAAGTTAGAGCCTGAGAATACTGGAAATTATATGCTAATTTCTGGTATCTATGCATCAAAAGAGCGATGGGATGAAGCCAAAAAAGTGCGGGAAGCAATGAACAAGAAAAGTGGAATTAAGCTTCCTGGCTTTAGCTGGGTTGAAATTAGCAAAGGTCATTCAACTCAATTGAAGAACCAAATTTAAATGTCACTTTTATGGTAGTACTTCTGCATACTGCTATCATGTAACTGATCTAATGCACATTTTTGCTCTCAGTGCAAGTGTTAGGTTGTTATGGATTACTTACAACCGGGTTAGTGCATGGCCAGAGATAATTGTGCATTCGTAAGCCCAATTATAATATATTGAAGACAGTTAACCAGTAATTGGCACGAATGCTGCCACATACCGACAGTGGCCTTGAAATCCTCACTGTTAAAACAGAATCCTGCTACGTTTTGTTTGCCTCAGTAATCGTTGAGCTTCATTTCAGCAAGGCATCATATTCTCATCACTTGTTTTAGATTGTCTTTGGCTTCTTTACACTGTTTATTTTTGGATGGAAGATCATCCCTTCAGGGATAAAGAACAAAACAGAATAAAGTATAGCAGAAAGTGTGTGTACACACAGACGGTAATCGTTGAGCTTCATTTCAGCAAGGCATCATATTCTCATCACTTGTTTTAGATTGTCTTTGGCTTCTTTACACTGTTTAATTTTGGATGGAAGATCATCCCTTCAGGGATAAAGAACAAAACAGAATAAAGTATAGCAGAAAGTGTGTACACACACACTCACTTTTACCCGCCCCCCTCTTTTTCTTCTTGGAATAATGAACTTGCAGCGATCACTCTACTTATGCTGTGTACTATGTTGCAGAAAGTATATATATTCCTTTTGGCAGGTAAAATCTGTAAACTCGACTGTCATTACATATTGATGGTTCATGAATTTGAAAATAAACTATATTTCTCAACATTGTAGACTATCAATCTTACTGCAGAAATTGTGGCAGCCAACGCAATGAGAGAAAACGTAATAATGTTGAACCAATGCCATAAGTTCTGATGTGGTCTAGCTGTCTTTCCCTTGACCTATAAGAAAAGAAAGCCCAAATTAGCAATAGATTCAGTAATCTTTACCTTCCTGATTATGGTGCATTAAGTATGGAAAATTACATTAATGAAAATCAAGCTTGGGAACACGAGCGTTAGAGGAATGAGTGCTAATGCTCCAAACAAGTTTACAAAGTCCCCCATGAAAGGAATAGCTGCTGTCACAAGTGTATTTCCGGCGAAGAGCAGGGCTCGAATGCAAAATCTCCTCTTGAGATTTTCTGCCGAGTTAATGCTCTTATCAAGGTGGAGGAACTTGGTATCAAGGGCCTCATGAATTGGTATAACAAATGTCTGTTGAGATTAGGAAAAATAAAAGATCGAAGTTAAGTTGAAAAATAAATTCTGCAGTAATATGGATGAAGAATCAAAGGAGCAAGCAAGTGAAGATTGTGATACTGAGAAGTATTGTACAGTATTTCATGGTTCAATCATCATTAGTATTACTTACATGTTGGGAGACTATGGATTGTACAAAAACGGCAGCGTTTATGAAGACCTTGATCCATCTAGGACCACTTAGCTGATTCGGGAGGTATTCAGATACTTTTGAGCCAAATGCCCAATATCCTGCTATGGTAACTCCATAGTAAAACAGGAGCCCCACAGTAAACTGCATGTACAGAGCCTTCCTCATATTTGCCACTACAGGCTTCCGAAGAGTTGACTGCATATACCAGAAAGATGATACAGAATTTGAATCATTGCCAATCTTAGTCATTGCTAGAATCTGTTTCTAGATGGTACGAACCTGTATTTCTGGTACTAAGCCTGAACTACTGCAGACAACAATTGCTGAAATTGCATTAAGGGCTTTGAACACCCTGTCTTCTTTGCTTCCGCTGACATGATAATCACGGTTTGTGTTAGCTTTCCCTGCAGAAGAGTTGAATGATTGCATGAATCCTGAGCATTGTAAATGGAACAATGCATAGATGAGCATTGGTTCAACTACATGTGTATATCATATGGTGCATACCATCGCCAATTAGTACCACCAAGAGTATGATTACATAAACAAAGGTGACAATTGTAGAGGGGATGAGCCAAATTCCCATATCAGACATTGTAGGAACGCAAAATGCAAAAATGAAGAAGGCTACTCCGGTGAGAATGATGAAGTATTGGAGCCTCCAGGGAGAGTCGCTGAACTCTGCATTTATCGCCTGCAAGTTTGCAGAGAAAAATGTCGAAGAAACTTCAGCCAGCTTCTCATTGCACAAACATAAATTAATGCATGTCACATTTTCGACCACATTGTATGGCATATGGCATATCACTTGTTGAGGTGAGACTCACTTGTACGCTTAGGTCTGCACCTCTACTAATGATACACACAAAGTATGGCATTTCATTTGTAAACTTAGGTTCCGTTTCGATTAGGTGATCGGAAATGGGCTGGTTTTTCCTTGCTCATGTTTGGCAAGTACTTTAGGAAAGAATTCACCCTTTTGAGCAAACTCAGGCTCCTTGGGATTACATTTTCCAGCCACTTGGATTATTTCTCCGCAAACCAAACAACACCTAAGAAAATATGCAAGACATATACGGTAGTTTTAGAATTGATAAAATACCTTGAGCGCTTTTCCCCCCAGGAGAATGAAACCCATGTTTGTAAGAAGAATGACCAAGTATTGGAGGAAAAATGTGATGTAATACATTTTTCTCCCTGTAAAAGAGAGAGAGAGAGAGAGAGATAAAATATAATATTTTAATAACTTTATTTATTTATTTATTTTTCAGCTAATTACAGTGTTTCATGACTTGATCGATAAGATGTACCATGTGTTAAAATAAATTGATGACAAGGGAGGTAACACATGATTGTATATAACCAGTGGCATGTCATAAAAATAGAGACGCACCACATGTATAGCCCATGAGATCTCTGTATCTAATGAACCTTTGGCCATTGATGACGTGAAAAGCAGCAATAAGCCAGTTGGCATATAAAGTGTAGAGCCCAAAAATCAGCAGGCATGTGATACCCCATGCCCAACCCAAAGGCTTCAATTGAAGATTTGAAAAGCTCAATATGTAACCACAATTGAAGCTTGTTGTCAGCATCAACCCAACTTGGTGCCATGAATCTGTAGCAAGTTATCATTCACTTCAGAATTTAAGATTCAAGTATCTCACATTAGAAAATGATTAAAGGATGCCCTAGAAATGTAGAGAAGAAACAAGACAATTGATCAGTTGTCAAGAAATTAGCTAGAGTATGTATCAAGCTAGCACCGTTTCTCAATGGCCGAAAAAGGCCAACACTTTCCTCGTGCAAGCACAACCTAACTTGCACGTGAAGAGCTAGACATGACCTATGGCCTCTTGCAAACAAGGATATGGTACAATGCTAAAAAATCGATCATTACCTGAAAACCATTATCTGCGAGGAAATAGGTCAAGAATGCATGTGTATCAAGTTATCAAACAAGACCCAAATGAGGATTGACTTGGTAGAACACAATGCAGGGTATTGTATAATAACTTCACGGTGCGTTTGGATGAGAAAATTATGAAATCCATAGGAATTTATAAATGATAGAATCTTCAACTCCATCAATCTAAAATTCCATGAATTGCAATTTCTGTTGTTTGGTTAGGGCATCTCCAACAGACTCCTTATTTCAAAATAATTTAAAATTTTAGCTAATTTTAGGATAATATTTCACTCCAGCAGAATAGCTAAACAAAAGTTAAATATAGCTTTTGCTAAATTCTCTAGCTATATTTAGCTAGGGAGGAGAGAGAATTTGGCTAAAAGTTATATTTTCTAACGTTCAATTTAATTTAGCTAATGATTTAGCTTATCTTGCTGGAGCAGATTTCAAAAACTAAACTACCTATACATCTCTTTTAGCCAAATATAGCTAACAAAATAACTTTATTGTTGGAGATGCTCTTATAACCATTTAGGATTTGAAATATGTAATAAATTAAGAAAGTTTAAAACAAATAAAAAAATAAAATAGAAAAAAACCTTGTTTTGGAAATGAAAATTGAATACTGCAAGGGAATTCGTAAATGACACCTATTTTGGTGGAAATTGAAGTGGGGAATTTAAATGATGAATTCCTTGGTTTTTTTCCACAGAAAAATTTAAAATTTCCTGTTTGATATTGCCAAACGAGGGAATTAGCTTGTAGGAATTATGAAATCCTCACTTTCAATTAAATTCCATCATATTTTCCCTCATCCAAACACACTCAGGAAATTTTGGAAGGTAAACTTGCATTCTAAATATAGAAAGCTTATGATTTAAACATACCATTGCCTACGATATGAGCAGATTGGCGGGCATATTCGTTGCTCAAAGCTTTGTGCTTACTTGGGGTTCCCTCTGTTTCCTCCATTGCAGCACCAATAAAGAAACAGAGATCACAAAAGCAAGCACATATATGCAAGCTTCTTATATCTGTATTCTTAATGTCTAATATAGAACTTGTATCAGACAGTGTCGAAACAATTGGTTAATCATTCATTATTGACTACAAAAGACCCTTTTTCTTCGCACACTAATTTTGCAGTTAATTAATTAGGAGTGACTATGTCATTGCTCCACTGCAAAGTCTTTATCAGCAGATTTCTACACCTTGATTCAGGAAGATCATAAATTATAATGTTTTTTTTTTTTTAATTAATCTGTGGTTTGAAAACAGTATGTTTGAAATCATCAATACTTGAAGGTCTATATTTAGTTGAACAGTTTCGGATCACAACCATTGACTGTTTATGGTCCAAATCATTTCATAATCTTAGTTCGTCTATTTTGGGAATTAGGAAAACCATATTTAAACAGTTTTAAGCAGTATGTTCTTCCCTTTTACAATTACCGAAGATGAGATCGAATCCACCGGTCTGAGGATCTTGCTAAGTAGTAAGTAGGAATTACCAATACATAGAACTTGAGAAATTCAAGAGAGAAAATCACCAAACATGAAATAAAACTAAGCTCTAGGATACAGAGGGCTAATCGTCAGAGCTTAACTTCTGGACCAAATAATCAATTTCTTTCTTTTTGTACATTATACTTTGAAAATAATATTTATAATTAATTACATGTCTTCATGTATCTGCAAAGAAATTGTATTCCTTAACATTGTTGACAATCAAACGAACTGCAGAAATCGTAGTTATAATCGCAAGCAGAGAAAAAATAACAATGTTGAACCAATGCCACAAATTTTTCTCCAGTCTAGCTGTCTTTCCCTTCACCTGTGAAAAAGGAAAGGCCAAAACAGTAGAGCAATTAGCTTTATAATAATTATCTCAGGAATGCTTTATAGTGTATACGTTAGCCAAATCACCTTAATGAAAATCATGCTTGGAAAAACAAAAGTTAGAGGAACGAGTGTAAACGATCCAAATAAGTTCACAAAGTCCCCCATGAAAGGAATAGCTGCTGTCACAAATGTATTTCCCATGAAGAGAAGGGCTCGGAGGTAGAACCTCCGCTTGAAGTTATATTTCCAGTGCATGATCTCATCAAGTTTAAGGAACTTGGTATCAAGGGCCTCATGAATTGGTGCAACAAACATCTGTTGATGGTAAAAATTGAAGTAGTTCAGTAGAAAAACGAGTCTTTTGCAGTGAAGTGTTTGACAAACAAGAAGATGGATCATTCTTACATGTTGTGAGACTATGGATTGTAGAAACACGGCAGCGTTTATGAGGACCTTAACCGATTTAGGACCACTTAGCTCTTCAGGAAGGTATTCAGATACGGTTGCGCCATATGCCCAGTATCCTACTATGCTGACTCCATAGTAAAATAAGAGCCCTGCACTATACTGCAGATATAAAGCTTTCCTCATATTTGTTACTGCTGGCTTCTGCAGGGTTGACTGCACATACCGAAAAATTAACATATTCTTTTGGCCATTAGTTTCATGTATTGTTTGTCATTCAAAGAATCTGTTTCTAGAGGTACAACCTGTATTTCTAGTAGCAAGCCTGAGGTGTTGCAGACAATAATAGCTGAAACTGCATTGAAGGCATTGAACACTCTCTCAGCTTTGTTTCCATGGATTTCATAATTTCGCTCTGTCGTCTTTGTTTTCCCTTTAGAAGAACATTATCATTGAAAATATTACTCAGAAAGATTAAATGAAAAAATGCAAAGGAAAAACTGTGCATACGACATACCATCTTTAACTAGTACCACCAAGAGTATGACAATGTAAGCAAAAGTGACAATGGTAGAGGGTCCAAGCCAAAATCTCATTTTAGACATTGTTGGAATGAAAAAGGCGAATATGAAATAGGTCACTCCGGTGATGACAATAAAGTATTGGAGCCTCAGTGGAGAATCACTGAGTTCTGAGTTAATCTCCTGTTGATTTTCAGAGAAAACACATGAGAAAACTTCACCTTATTTCCATTACGTACAGATACAGACTTAATACTGTGAGTAACTTAGAAACTTAGAAGTAGCAATACCTTGAGTGCTCTACCCCCTAGAAGAATGAAACCCATATTTCCAAGAAGTAGGGTCGAGAACTGTAAAACCCATGTTATGTAATACATTTCTCTGCCTTTTAAAACAAAGAAAAAGAGCAAAAATCAGCTCATATAAATAATTTGTAGTTATCTGTATCCACTCTTAATATAAGCATTTGCTGGTACTCTGCGAAGAGTACACACCATATAAATAGCCCATAATATCTCTGTATCTGATGAATCTTTGGCCATTGATGAAGTGAAAAGCAGCCAAAAGCCAGTTAGCATAGGCGGTATAAAAGCCAACAACAACGAGGCAGATGATACCCCATGTCCAACCCAAAGGCACAAGCATCAGATTTGAAAAGCTCAATATGTACCCGCAATTGAAGCCAGTCACCATCATCAACCCAACCTGCTGCCATGAATCTGTAACAAGTTTTCATCAAATCTATAATTTTCTTACTTGTTTCAGAAGAAAACCAGCTGAGTAAGGGGATTAGTTAGATTAAGCTTTGAATCTTAGCCATGAAGAATAATTATACAGCAGTAGACTTTGGACTAACTTATGATTTTGAATAGAAATTTGGGTTCAATTTGCATACCATGACCAATAGCGTGAGCTGAGGGGAGTGTATATTCATGATCTTGATCACACTTTGTTCGAGCTTGTTCAATGCTCAAACCAGCTTCATAGTTGTTTGTGTTACCTTCTAGTCCTTCCATTACTAGATCTCAATCAAGAGCAAGCAAGAAAAAGCTTCTTATACTAAATATGAAGAAAGGCTCATTTGGGGTGAAATAATTGCTTGATTTTCAGTCTGACAAATCAAACCTGTTCGGGTATATAAATTCGACGTCTAACTGTTTCTCTTATTATTTCTCAGAAAAAAAAAAAACTGTTTCTCTTATTATAGATAAAAGATAAAGATGTACGACAACTACTTTCCAGTCATATCAGACAATAAGTAGATCGTGCATATCAGATTGAAGATCCATAATTCCATACCACATATTCCCCAAAACGTGCATTAAAGACAACCGTCACGTAATCACATATTGTTCTGACTTCTGCCCATTTATGATTGTTCTACCATTATGTGCAATTTTGCATCGTTTGCATACTTCGGCCGCTATCCTTGACTGAGCCACCATTTTGTTCTTTAGCTCGACTCATGGCTGCAATTTTGTTTTTGTACCTTGTAGGTATATAGCGAAATTAATAATTTTTCTTTTTAAGAGAACTCGAAAAAATTATTATTTTGTATTTTAATCAATTAGCCCCTCAGTCCCCCACCATTACGATTTATGATTCATGATATTATATATCAAATCTTAATCAATCAGGATTAGGGACACTACAATTAAATAATTAGGAGACACGACTAGATAGATAATACATGATTCATCCATAAAAGTGGCAATGATTTTGATATATCAAAACCTTAATCCAGAATTCTAGATAAGAGGGGCACTTCATAGACCCCAATCGCTTTGTGCCTTTGTGGAAGACGCACTCAAACAAGAGGACAAATATTATGGACTACAATGTAAAGCTCCAAAGTGAAGTCCAAAATCTCAGGAAATGTCTGCAGAAATCATTAGTCTCCGATGCTTTCCAAATTCCAAAAATTAAACCAAGGGAATAACCTCTCCCAACGAGAAGGTCGTCGGGTAAGTGTTTGTGAAGAAAATTCATCGCCAATGCTTCTCAAATTAAAAAAGATTACCGACCATAGAGTCGTCACCAATGCTTTTCAAATTAAAAAATTTGAATATTGGGTACCAAAGTTTCATGGTTTACCTCATACTCGAAGGGGGAAAGAAAAAGAAAAAAAAAGTTTTAACTAAGATAAGAGAGGTTTTAAATACACACCCTTAATTACTTAATACACACTTCATACTTAATATAGAAAATTACACACAAGTGTCATTTTGAAACTTAAATTAGTCATAAGGCCACAAAAGCTTTTTTGCACACATAAGGCCACAAAAGTTTTTGGAAAGAACTTCGCTGACCAGGGCTGGTCAGATGGGCTGACCACAGCCAATAAAAAACTGACAGCTGTCCATTTAAAAAAAAAAAAAAAATTTGGTTAGTTGAAACCCGTCGGGGAGAAAACCGTAGCCGTCTAACATCCAAATCATCTCTCTCTCTTCCTTCCAATACGGGGTTACCCTCTCTCTCTTCCAATACGGGGTTCCAATATGGGTTTCCTCTCTCTCTCTCTCTCTTCCTTCCGATACGGGGTTCCTCTCTCTCTCTTCCAATACGGGGTTCCAATATGGGTTTCCTCTCTCTCTCTCTCTCTCTTCCTTCCGATACGGGTTTCCTCTCTCTCTCTTCCAATACGGGGTTCCAATATGGGTTTCCTCTCTCTCTCTCTCTCTCTTCCTTCCGATACGGGTTTCCTCTCTCTCTCTTCCAATACGGGGTTCCAATATGGGTTTCCTCTCTCTCTCTCTCTCTCTTCCTTCCGATACGGGTTTCCTCTCTCTCTCTTCCAATACGGGGTTCCAATATGGGTTTCCTCTCTCTCTCTCTCTCTCTTCCTTCCGATACGGGTTTCCTCTCTCTCTCTTCCAATACGGGGTTCCAATATGGGTTTCCTCTCTCTCTCTCTCTCTCTTCCTTCCGATACGGGTTTCCTCTCTCTCTCTTCCAATACGGGGTTCCAATATGGGTTTCCTCTCTCTCTCTCTCTCTCTTCCTTCCGATACGGGTTTCCTCTCTCTCTCTTCCAATACGGGGTTCCAATATGGGTTTCCTCTCTCTCTCTCTCTCTCTTCCTTCCGATACGGGTTTCCTCTCTGTCAACAACAATGTTCTCTGGACATAGCAGATGCATGTGTATCACCCATTCCTACTACTAATGATGTTTTTTTTTTTTATTTGGGTAGAAGATGTCATCTGCAACCTCCATATAGGCAAAATGGCAAACTTGAAAAGAATCTGACATGATTACAACAATCAAAGGTAACCAAAACATACACAATACCAAGAAAAGATCATAATATAAACCTATAGACAGAGTAATACATATGTGATTGATATATTTGGCTAATTTCTTATCATCTTATTATATTTGGCTAAATCTGCACAACAAGAATATATTTATCATCTTATTATATTTGGCTAAGTTCTTATCCCTCCTTATCTTCAATTTTTTTGGCAACTACTCCTTATCTTCATTAAATTTCGAATATATCCACATCAAAAATAAAGCAGAATAGGAAAGTTATACTGTCAAGCAAACATTTCCAGGGAGGCTGCAACAGGTCATTTTCCAATTAATGCAATACAGCTCCTGATTTGGCTACTCAAGGGATTCGTCCTTAATACAATAAGCCAGTCAAATTATAACGTTATAACATGAAGATTCTTACTTGAGTCAAAACAAAACACCAGATAGTTGAACATCATGTTCACTATTTTGGTGTGTTTCTGAACTGACCAAAATGTATCCAATTAGAATCAAGTAATCAACTTTTGTCATCAAAAGAGGTTCAAGAAGCTAAACGAGAACACAATCGAAATCTAATTACCCAGAATTGACGATCGAACTCTTTGGATTAGAACAGTAAAACAAAATTATATACCGCCCAAATCAGAGATCCAGTACCCATCGTCGAATGCCTATGGGTACTGAAGAAATCCAGAACATCGCTTCGAATCCAATACCCATCGCTTGCTTCGAATCAAATACACATCGCTTGCTTCGAATCAAATACCCATCGCTTCCAATCCCTATAATTCAGTAAAAGAATGCAGAATGAAACCCGTATTGGAAGAGAGAGAGAGAGAGGAACCCCGTATCGGAAGGAAGAGAGAGAGAGAGAGAGAGGAAACCCGTATTGGAAGAGAGAGAGGGTAACCCCGTATTGGAAGGAAGAGAGAGAGAGATGATTTGGATGTTAGACGGCTACGGTTTTCTCCCCGACGGGTTTCAACTAACCAAATTTTTTTTTTTTTTTAAATGGACAGCTGTCAGTTTTTTATTGGCTGTGGTCAGCCCATCCTGACCAGCCCTGGTCAGCGAAGTTCTTTCCAAAGTTTTTTTTCACACATAAGGCCACTTCTATCTTCAAACTATTTTCACCTTGAGGATTTTACCATTCGTGTTCCTCTCTCGCCAAAACAAACAGAAATTCACTCTCTCCTCTCTCTCTCCCCCCGATCTCTCTTCTTCCTCTCTTCCCTCTGCAATCACCATACAACATCAATTCCGGCCACCATCTCATCACCGTCACCATCAATTGAACCACAACACAAAGCTGACCAAAGCCCAGCCACCTATCGCAGATTAAGGCTCCGGCCACCACACGCAATCCAAGGCTGCGGTGTCGTTGTTCCTCAACTGTAATCGAGCTCTGACCATCCTTTCAATGCACCACCACCACCAATGAGTTCAAAGGAAGCCGGACATCGGTCCAAGCCCACCAGTCGGACCAGCCATGGTCACCATGCACAAATCACCCACCGATGTCACAGAATCAACTGGATCTCCCAGATCCTTTCAACTTCTTTGTTGTCTCCCTCTGCCGACTCCAGTCTCCCACAGATTACTGTCGTCGTCGATGGATTCCATTGCTTCTCCCACATATCGACAGCAACGACATCGTCCCTGCCTTCGAAGGCAAGTCCAACCTCTTCTAGCAGCTTCAACCTCATTCCCATCACTGGGATCTGAGATTGCATATCTGAGCTTCAGTTTGAATCAGTCGTTTATGGTCAGAGAGCTCTCCGATCGGGATGACCGCCCAATGAGAAGCTTTGCTTCTTTGTACGGCGTCGTTGACATCCTCGATTCTTCAACCTCAATGAAATCGGAACAGTTTTCTTCATTTTTATATTACTACATTTGGATGAAATCAAATCGGATTCAAATCCCTTCCCACCACCACCTTCGTTTCATTATCTCAATTGCCTCTAATAAGACTCCGGCGATGTCCTTGATATCTTTAGAATTGGTTTGTTTTGATATCTTTTCTATTTTTGTTAATGATGAATGTTATTCCTCATATGAATTGGTTGTGTAATGTGCGAGTAATTACTTGTCTAATCCGACGATTTTTGCATTTGACATCATTGAATTTTGATATCCAATCAAGAGTGTTGTCTTGCACTTGCACTTGTCTTGCACTTGCACTTGTCTTCCATCATTTCAAAAAGAGAGCAAATGAAGCGATTTTCAATGTTGGTTTTCAATGTCGGTGAGAGTAGTTTTTGAAGTTGGTGAGAGTAGCTTTTGATTTTTGTGAAAGTAGCTTTATGTTTTTGGTCAGAAGAGTATGTTGATGAGTATCTTTTGTTGTTGGTAAGAGTAACTTTTGGTGGTGATGATTGTAGCTTTTTGAGGTGGTGATAATAGTTTATGACGTTTGGAAGAGTTGCTTTTGTTGGTGGTGAAGATAGTTTTTTGCAGTGGTGATAGTAGTTTTTTACGTTGGTGAGAGTAGCTTTTGTTGATGGTGAGAGTAGTTTTTTATACTGGAGTAGCTCTCTAGTGTTAGTGAGAGTAGCTCACTGGTGTTGGTGATAGTGACTTTTGTTGTTAGTTTGAGTAGCTTTTGGTGTTGGTGAGAGAAGCTTTTGCTGTTGGTGAGAGTAGTATTCTGGTGTTGGTGAGAGTAGCATTTATTGTTGGTCACAGTAGCTTTTGGTGTTTATGAGAGTAACTTTTGTTGGTGGGGATAGTAGCTTTTGGTTTTGAGAAGCATAGGCTTTTTTAGTAAGTAGTAGCTTTTATTATTGGTGATAGTATCTTTTGTTATCTCGCCGGAGGTTGCCGGAAATCTCATCAGAGTAGCTTTTAGTGATAGTGACAGTAGCTTTTGTGGTCGCCGGAGACCCGCCGAAAGTTGGCTGGAACCGGAGACCAGGCGGAGTTGACCGGAGACCTCGCCGGAGAGGGCCGGAAATCTCATCAGAGTAGCTTTTAGTGATAGTGACAGTAGCTTTTGTGGTCGCCGGAGACCCGCCGAAAGTTGGCTGGAGGTCAACCGGAGACCAGGCGGAGTTGACCGGAGACCTCGCCGGAGAGGGGAGAGAGAGAGAGAGAGAGAGTAATTGTTGACTTTGTACTCTAGTGGCATTTATGTAAATATATTGGTTTTTAATATCCAAAATATAACACCATTTTTAATCTAGTGGCCTTATGAGGGAAAAAAAACTAGTTGGTGGCCTTGTGGCTAAGAAAACATTCAAATATGCACTTATATGTAATTAACCCTAAAATAAAATCTTTCTTAAATTTAGGATTTTTGAATTTGAATTATGATGTCAGTTATAAACACAAATTTGAAATCCTTGAAATTAATAAAATCAATTTAATCCTTATTTAAATTGGTTAATTGCCCTTTATTTCTTTCTTTCTGAAGTGAGCTATATATTTATTTTTTCTTCTTTTAGTAAATACTAGACTCCAAACACACCCTATGGGTGTGGATAATTACGTGGGAAGTTATTCTACAGAATGTGGAGAAAATTTTTGCACATATTTTGTTTCTTATTTTTGATTTTTTTTTGTTAAATATGTTTTGTTTTT
>BDJD01000421.1:123116-139066 GCA_002564525.1 Rosa multiflora | reverse complement strand
AATATGTGAATGATTCAAAGAAACTTATGAGTGGGTTTAATCTAATACTAGCCCTTTAACATGTGCGAATTGGCTTTTATTTTTTATTTTTTTCATTAATGTTGCAGCAAATTTTGAGGAAATTTTTCCTTTTTTTATAGGAGGTATTGCAATTTTTTCAAATATGATATACTCTATTGACTGTCTTATCCATATAGAAATAATTTATTTATTAATATTTATATTATGTGAGGGCATATATGGTACTTAAAAAATTTAACCATTCACTCAAGAATTGGCTTAATTATATAAGATCTCTAAGATAAATTGGGTGTATAATGAAATTTACCTTTTTGTTTTAGGTGTTTTCATACTGTTCAAGTATGCTGAACTTGTAATAGTGAGATGTGAATTGGATTATCATGACTCGTAATGTCTTGAATGCTTGCATGCAGATCAATATATGAAAATAGTGACTACTATATTAGTTATGGTCTTCATAATTGGTTAACTTTTTGACTTGAAAACAATAAAGTGATGAGATTTATTAATGCAGAACTCTCATACGCATGTACAAAACTTTTGTTTAGTTTGAGTCGCTTGAGATTGCATCTAATTCATCTTTGATTTGACTGTATGCTAGTGTTGGCAGTTAATTACTTGAGTAACTAGTGATTGTTGACTTCATCCTCAAATCATGATGGAATTGTCAACCGTTTTCACTATAGCATGCCCTTTAGCAGCTTCTTAGATGAGTTTATATGCTTAATTGGATGTTGAGACTATTGTGATTCATATCTTTTTTTCTTTTTTTTTATTGACCCTCAATAAAAAGTTTATTGGAGGTCAGTAAAAATTTTATTGGAGGGCAACAAAGTTTTATTACCCCTTAATTGAATAAACTTTTATTATCCCCCTATAAAAAGTTTTGACTTGATGTAATCTCTTTATCTCATTCCTCAACAAAGTTTTATTTATTTAATTTTTGGGAGATTATTCACTTTTTTTCCCAATAAACTTTATTGTCCCCCAATAAAACCTAATAAACTTTTATTGCCCTCCAATAAAGTTTATTGGTTTTTATTAGGGGTAATAAAAGTCTTCGGTGAAGTATGAGATCCCCGACGATCTCTTTGGAGACCTCTAGAGAAGCCCGGCAACCGGTGACCGGAGTTCGAAGTCTGTCGAAGTCTCCGATGACTTCTCTCTCTCTCTCTCTCTCTCTCTCTCTCTCTCTCTCTCTATGTGACAAAAGGAGAGAGTGCAAAACTGTCCAAAAAATAATAAAAAAACTTAATTACTAAGGTAAAAGTATTTAATTTGTTGGGTAAGCGGGCAATGTTATAAGATGTTGGGGTAAATGGAGTTAAAGTAGTTGCAATTTTGGTAAAGAGACATTTTTCCTTGATTAAAAGAAAAAAGATTGACTACAAATATAAATGGTTAAGATCACCTAGTAGCAATGCTCTAAAAATCACTAGGCCGGGGGGGGGGTTGTTCGGGGGACCTAGCAACTAGGTGCTTTCATTTTAATTTTATTATACAACATATAAACAAGTGCAATTAAAACCAAGAATTACACTTTGTAGTATGATTGACTGAAAACATAAAAGAAAAGGTAAGTAATATATTGAGTACTTACAAATAAAATGTCATTTTTAAGTATTAATTTACCCTCAAAAAATGTTTAATTAGTTTTTAAACCCGACTGACCTAGGCGCTAACTAAACTAATCAAGGCGGTTGGCCACCTCCTAGCACCTAGGCAGAGCCCACCCAGAGAGATTTTTAAAACATTACCTAATAGGAGCTGAGTCACTAACACCGCAGGTAGGGCTAGGCACGGGCCGGGTCCAACTAATATTTTGCTGGGCTGGGACAGGCCCATTTCTGATGGTTTGGGCCCAAAGCCGGTTTTGCCACCAACAAGGATCGGCCCGTTTCATTTCGGGCAGGGCTTCCAGGGCCAAATACCTGTTTTCTGCAATTCAAATACAAAATCCAAATTCTTTAATCAAGAACACCAAGAACATGAATTTACAGTATTGCAATATGAATCAAAATGTTAACAAAATTAGAATTCTTCACAATACACCAAGAACATAAATTTACTTTAATCATATTACTTCACAAAGTAACAAAATAAAATTTTCAAGGACTTTACAGCAACAGTTCAATGTGAAGATCCAAATCCCAATCTTTATTCCTTTGCGGGTAATCTTGATCATGACCGGCAGATTTATCCTCTTAAACCCGGTTATGTGAAACTTACAGGTCATGATAGCAAAGTCATGCAAAATTTGACAAACCCCCCACAACCAAAAACCTTTCTTCTTTTTTTTTCCCTCAAACTACACCAAGATTTCAAATCAAAACCCAATAATATCTACCAGAATTACAGCACTGAATTGAAGAGCTGTGAGCTTCTAGTTTGGACCCATATTCTTTGAGCTTCATATCTCAGCAATGGGTGCAAAATCAATGGAGGGAAGTGGTAGCACAGATCGATGGATAGTTGAAGTCCTTAGCAATTAGCACAAATCGATCGATAATGAAGGCACCACCTAGTCTCCTCCATGCTGAGCCTATACCACGATCATGTTGTTATCTTGGAGTTGAGAATCAAAGCGAATGGGCGAAAGTCTGATTTGGCGGAGGAGAAGGAAAAAGATAGAGGTGGCTGAAATTTAGGGCTGATCGTGTAGAATGATAATCATACTGGGTTTGGCAATTTGGAGTTGAAGAAAAGGATTCAGTGTGGTCGACCCTATGATAAGGGTTTTTAGCCTTATCATATGGCCAATAAGATAGGAACACTTGTCTATTTTAAGTAATACGAGACTTTTTTGTTTTGATAGATTCTTGCGTAGGGGCACCCGCACCACGTGGCGGTGACGTGGTGCGGCCCTCCAATCAGAAGAAAATTTTTTCCCCTCTTTCCCAAAATTGCCTTTGGTTTTTAATGTGAAATACCTAAAATACCCCCTGCTTGGGCACTGATTGGTTTGCCACACTGCCACGTGGTGAGGGTGCCGTACGGAAGTCTCTCTCTTTTGTTTTTGAAATGAAAGGCCCGGCCCGAATCATTTTGACAAATAAATAAATAAATAACCCGAACTGACTTTTGGGCTAAAATGCCTAGCCCTAACAGCAGGTACATAAAAACATTTTAGAAAAAAAAAAATGAAGTTTTTTCATTACAAAACTCGTACAACACTAGCTAAGTTAGAGGGACACGCAGCACGTTATATACGGTTGCCACCTAGAAGATATATAACACCAGAAGCTCAACATAATTCATTCAAAAAAAAAAAAAAAAAAACTCAACACAATAAATAACTTCTGGTACGTTTGAACTTGATGAGCAATCTAGATTGATTTTTCATTCTTCAAAATTGATGGTCTACGTTCGGTGCGGTTCAGCGGTGCTCTAATGTGCCCTCATGTATAAAACCAGCTAAAGAATCGGGACCTATATATGATCAAAGTTTGTGAACCACCAAAGTAAAGCAAAGATGTCTATGACCTCTACCGAGCCAAGCAGCAGAGATGGTTGCTTCATGGTCCGTGACAATGCCCTTCTGACACGTGTCCCGGCCAACATCATCGTCACTCCGGCCACTGATAAATCAGCTTTCATCGGAGCCACCTCTGAAGACCGTAGCTCTCGCCATGTTTTCCCTCTCGGACTTCTTGAGTATGTATAGTGTGGTCTAGCTGGTTAACACTTCCATTTTCGGTTTTAAGAGAGTGATTCATGTGCTACTTTGTTTCTCCATGTCTTCTAGGTTGATAGGGTTTTACTTTTTGTAGTACGATTGTATTTTTCGTGAGGTGTACTGAGTCGTACTTGTATTCTGCTCCGTTCGATCATCAGCAATGTATTGTGTCTATTTCAATGAACTTTTCTACATAGAAAATATTTTGTTGCAGGGGATACAAGTTTATGTGCCTGTTCAGATTCAAAATCTGGTGGATGATACCGAGTTTTGGGGATTCTGGATGTGATGTTCCGGCAGAGACTCAAATGCTTCTCTTGGAAGCAACGCAAAAGTCGAGTAGTAGTAGTATTCCCGACAAAAATGGGTTCTCATCTGAGTCTGAGGAGCCAACAAGTGCTGAGAACAAAAGCACTTTCTACATTCTGCTATTGCCAGTCTTGGATGGAGCATTCAGGGCTACTTTGCAAGGCAACACTGTTAATGAGCTTGAGTTTTGCGTTGAAAGCGGTCCGGTTTTACTTTGATTTTGTCTAAACTTTGTTGGCATAGGTCATGTGGTTTAGGCATTTAGCATTTTGGCTGTGATTTTTTATCGTATTCGAATTTGATGGGTTTTTATTGACTCAGGGGACCGTGAAGTTCAAACCTCACGAGTAACTGAAGCAGTATTTGTGAATTCAGGAGATGACCCATATAAGCTCATTAGGGACTCTATTAAGTATGTTTTGTAAATTCTCAGATCACTTCAGCATTAATGTAACATATATAGGGATGGTTGATGATTCATTATATTTTTGACTACTTTCTTAACGCAGGATTCTTGCCAAGCACAAAGGTACATTCAATCATTTAGAAGACAAGAAGGTAATTAAATTGGGCCAGATATATATTATCAATTTCATGAATAACCATGCAAGCTGAATAGCTTGCTAATAGACTTATTGTTCTTTAAATAATAGCAGATACCAGCACATGTAGACTGGTTTGGATGGAACACATGGGATGCATTTTATAATGACGTTGATCCGGAAGGAATCGAGCTTGGACTCAAAAGGTTTGCATTAATTCTGTCAAGTGAAATTTCCTCTCTTAGACTATGATTAGTCTAAATATCTGCTTTTCTGTTGTAGTCTTTCCGAAGGAGGGTGCCCCCCCGAAATGTTTGTAGTTTTGTACATCGATGAAGGATGGTAGACTAAAGTAATTGAAAATGAAACTGAACTACCAAATACAGCGAAGTAAGACTTTTCGTGTTATAATTCATGATTTACCTGTTTGATGATCCTGATTGCCTTCTCTGCATCAATTGATCATCTCATTTGCCTCAAATGCATAGGTTTGTGGCCAGGTTGGCAAGCTTAGAAGAAAATGATAGGTTCAAGGGCTACCCCTCGGGAAAGTCATCATTTCCTAATCTCCGCGAGTTTGTGAAAACCATCAAAGAGGAACATGGACTGAAGTACGTAAATTCCTTGATCTAACATTTTATTTCCTGTATTAGTTGGTTATACATTACAAGTATTGCTAGTGCAGGTTAGTATATGCATGGCACGCTTTACTTGGTTCATGGGGAGGGCTACTTCCAACATCTGAAGCACTGAGGAAATACAATCCCCAAATCAAATCCATAGTTCAGTCTCCTGGTAACAAGAGTAACGTCATATGTGGAACCCTCGATCCAATGGAGAAACATGGGATCGGAATGATTGACCCTTCGATGATTTATAGATTTTACGATGATCTACATAGCTACCTTGCAAGTTGCAATATAGACGGAGTGAAGGTGGATATACACAATGAAGTGGAACTCCTTGCTTCTGGTTATGGAGGCCGCGTTGCATTGATGAGGCATTTCCAAGAAGCCCTCGAGGAATCTGTCATGAGAAACTTTGGCAGCAATAACCTTCTTTGTTCCATGAGTCTAAGCAATGACTACATTTACAGGTTAAACTTAGCTAGATTTTTTCCATTAGCCAACAATTGGAGATCAGATTTTAATTGATGAGTTATATATGTTGTTTTGATCAGCTCAAAGAAGAGTGCAGCTTCAAGAGTGCCAGAGGACTTCATGCCACTAGAGAAAACATTTCAGACCCTACATGTTGCTGCAGTAGCTTTTAACAGTCTTCTTATGGGAGAGATTGTTGTACCAGATTGGGACATGTTCTTTGTAATCCAATCAATTCTATTATTTAGCATCATATCTTGAATTTACTTATCCAACTCACTTCAACACCCGTAGATTCATTTTTCTATACTCTTAATATGAGTAGCTCGATCTTCCTTATTTCTTAGTGTCTTTATTTTATTTCAGAGTGACCACTACACCCGGGAGTTCCATGCTGCAGCCAGAGCATTGGGTGGATGTCCAGTATATGTAAGGTCAGTATCAACATGTTAGCTTGCTATAGATTGTTAGCCTATTTCCTGACGATTTAAGCAATTGGGGTCCTGACTTCTAACTAAACAAATTATACCTCGCTTCTAACTAAACAAATCATACCTCACCTGTCCTTGAACATGTACAGTGACAAGCCTGGCAGCCATAATTTCAATGTCCTCAAAAAGCTTGTACTGCCTGATGGCTCTATTCTAAGAGCTAGATTCGCTGGCCGGCCTACTAGGGACTGCTTATTCAGTGACCCTGTGGTCGATGGAAAAAGGTAATATACTTGCTCACCTAACTGCTAGAAGAATTTTTTTCAACAATACTAACTAATATTTCCGACTTTGGTTCATTTATTGCAGTCTGCTGAAGATTTGGAATCTAAACAAGGTATCAGGAGTTATTGGTGTTTTCAATTGCCAAAGAGCAGGAAAGTGGCCACCAATTGCAGGTGCTCAATATGTGCCTTCCTCTGAATCTGCACCGCCTCTTATAGGCCTCGTCAGCCCCATAGATATTAATATGCTTGAAGATGTTGCAAATGAAAGTTGGAGAGGAGAATGTGCAGTATATGCATACCATTCAGGTCACCCTATACCATCATTTTGATTATGAAACTTTCCTCTTAACAAATTCCACACTAAACATCTTGCTTAATGCAGGTACTCTTTCTGTAATGCCAAAGAAAGACCACTTTGAAGTATCCTTGGATGTGCTAGAATGTGAAGTTTTCACCATATCTCCTATTATGGTGAGTGTCCCTTTTCTCTATTAGGTTACTCAACTCTCAGTACTTCTCAATCCTTTTCGAAGTGGTGTGGAGATCTAAATGAGTGCTAATGTAACAGGTTTTTGGTGACAACCTTCTATTTGCCCCAATGGGGTTGCTTGATATGTACAATTCAGGAGGAGCACTTGAATCTCTAGATGTCAGCAAAAATGATCTGTTCAACTGTGTTGTGAAGGTTCGAGTCAGAGGATGTGGTCGATTTGGAGCCTACTCAAACAAAAAACCAAAGTCTTGTCTGGTGAACAAGAAAGAGAAGTTTATAGTCTACAATGCTAATAATGGTTTGTTGGTACTTAAACTTCAAGGCGACTGCAAGGTAAAAGAGATTGAGTTCATGTACTGAGATTTCTGTACATCAACTCGAGAGTGGGAGGTTTTTTCCATGAAATTCAGTTGAAGCAAGGAAGGAATGTTCCTTGATCTGTCCATAGTGTTATGCTTTTAATGTACAGTTTTGAGTGTCCTATATCTCTGTAGACATAAGTTTAATATTTCTATCTTCTATTCCATGGGACAACCCAAGTGTTGTTCTTGATGCACCGGACCATGTAATTTCTAAAAGCATTTACAAGGAAATTTCAATACAAATAAATGGAGCATATGAATGAGGACGGAAGGAGATCTCCCAAAAGTAAAAAATAAAATAAAATTAGGGTAGTTAGACCAATTGAGTTTATTGTATTTTCTTTTGAAGATTTGTTCCACTTTAGTAAGTTATGAATAATACTTAACTCGATGGCAGCTCAAAATAGGATTCAGGAAGTCCAATTCGTTAGTACTTTGCTCGAAAAACTTAATGGATAAGTGATAGCACACTAGATGAAAACTGAAATATAACCAGCAATCCAGGACACAGGATCAAAGCTTTACTCCAAAAATTACATATCAGTAAAATTTATGAAAATGTCCAAGAGCAAAAACATGATTCACATTTGGGCCAGATATCCTCGACAGGATTTCCAAAAATATCTCAAAGCCCAAATCTCAAATATTAAATCTTTTTGTTTTCTAGTTTTGTGAATCTCCTTCTCTGTTTCCAAATAAAACCCCTTCCCTCAGATTAGGCCAACCTCCACACTCTACCCTTATCCTCACCTCTTTCTCTAAAACCCTTCTTCTTCTTCTTCTTCCTCTTCCTCTGAAAATGACTTCGGCTACCTCCCATCTATTCAAGACCTTATCAATAACAGCAGACTCATGCGGTCTCTCTCTCCCTCACCTCTTCACCGCCAAAACCCCCAACGCATTTCTCCCAATCCCAACCAGACCCACCACCAAGCTCCACCTCTCCCACTCCTTTTCACCTCTCAGGAGCAAGACCCAGTTCTCTTCCATAGTCTCATACGTGGCCCAGACCTCGGATTGGGCCCAGCAGGAGGAGGACAGCCCGGTTGCCATTGATGGAGCTGCGGAGGAGAGCGGCGAGGAGGGGGTGTTTGAGGAGAGGGAAGAAGAGGTGGCCCCTGTTGAGCCGCCCGAGGAGGCCAAGATTTTTGTTGGGAATTTGCCCTTTGATGTTGACAGTGAGAGATTGGCTCAGCTGTTTGAGAAGGCCGGAGTTGTCGAGATTGCTGAGGTGAGGTTTTGTTGTAAAGGTTGTGTTTTTTGGGTTTTGATTTGTGGGTGGTTTTTTTATTTGTGGGTTTTTGTTGTTTGTGTAGGTTATTTACAACAGGGACACTGACCAGAGCCGTGGATTCGGGTTTGTGACTATGAGCACTGTGGAAGAAGCTGACAGGGCTGTGGAACAGTTCAGTCGCTACGTAAGTTGTTTATAAATTTTGCTTCTTTGAGTGGTTGTTTGCGGTTCTGTTTTGGTGATTTTGATTGCTGTGTATTTGTGGCATGCATACAATATGGAACTCAATGTATTTAGAGAAAAGCCGAGTTCTTTTGTAAGAGCGAAAATTAGAATTGAATTGCATACAAACCGAGAAATGATAGCTGAGCTGCAGAGCATATGTAATTGAATATGGTTTTGGGGTTCTATTTTGTTTGTGGTTTGACTCAAAGATTTGAATGTAGTCACTAACGACTGGTTCTATAATCATATATAGCTGTACTGATTGTTGTAACCTCGAGTATCCCTTAGAGTTGGTAAAGAAGTTTTGGTAGGATATGTCTGGTAAAGTAGACAGGACTCTACCATCCTAGAAGGCACATTATCAATCTAAAATTTTGGGAAAACCCATTACAAATTCATTTTTTGAGGGTAACGTTGACGAGAAAAGGTTGGCACTACAAAGCCAAATGTAATTGAGAAAATCTGTTAGGAGTGGAAATAGTTGAACTTGTGCTTTTGATCAAATTCATATACTCAAGCCATATGAAGTTGACAATGTCAGTAGCATTGGCTATAGCCAAATCCATACCTTGTTTTGGTACTTTTGTGTCATCTTTCTATTGGGCATTTTTGCTTTGGGTTGATTTTGAATCCCTTTAGCAGTACTGTTAGCCTGTGTGACGGTGAGAACCTTTTTCTTTTCTTTGATATGTGCATCTTGTTTGTATCAATGGAGGTGGTCGGTATGACCACGCTGCCTAATGAAGTAAAGCATAAAGGTAGATTTCAATTGTGCATGCTCACAATATCCAAAGATAATATGCTTCTAGGAACATATGAGCTGATGGCTGAGATTATTATTCATGTTCATTGCTCTATACAGTCTATAGTATAAATGTGCGCGTATAGCATATTTCGTCATGTTTCAGTGATTGTGCTCTTTCTAAGTTTTTTTTTTTTGGATAGGATTTGAATGGAAGACTCTTGACTGTCAATAAGGCTGCTCCAAGAGGAACACGTGCAGAGCGCCCACCGCGCTCTTATCAATCTTCATACAGAATCTATGTTGGTAACCTGCCATGGAATGTGGATAATGGTGAACTTGAGCAGCTTTTCAGTAAACACGGTAGCGTGGTAGACGCGCGTGTAGTCTTTGACAGAGAAACTGGACGATCACGTGGTTTTGGCTTTGTAACAATGGCCAGTGAATCTGATATGAATGATGCCATTGGTGCTCTGGATGGAGAGGTATCAGATGTTTAAATTTTTTTTTACTTAAATATTCAAGATGCTAGGAAAACGTGGTGCATCATACTTGTGGGCCAAATCTTGGGAACAGATGGTCAATATACATTTGATATGATTGTCTAGTATTGCTTAATGAACTTGGGAACAGTTGGTTGATGAATAATGATAGTCAGATTTTCCCTTTTTCTCGTTGTGATATACAATTTCAAATCATCTAACTTGAGTGCCCCCTGTGCTGCAGAGTTTGGACGGCAGGGCGATCAGAGTAAATGTTGCCGAGGAAAGACAAAGGCGCTTTTGATTTTAACTGAGATGAAATCTAAGTTCTGGTTTTGGTTGCTTTTCTTTAGATGAGATTTTGTGTCGGTCAACTTCAAGCGAGTTTCTCTCTTATGATTTCTGCAATTAGGGTTGTTTATGTTGAAATCATGTATAATTTGTACTTTTTGACTCCATTGAATTTTGGGGCATCACTGTTATTGCTATTTGGTTTGAAGTGCCGCATTTGAATGTCATTATAATGGAATAGTTTCATTTGCATGTTATAAATTGGTCTAAAGGCTGGATTAAGATATTAACTCTCCCTTTTAGGATGAAGAAGCAATGTTGCAGGATATTGTGTCATGCAAGTAAATCCACCTTCATCACCCAAAATAAGAATATAACAGCGAGAAAGAAATTCTACCAGAGTTGAATCTGGTTGTTTAAACTCAAAGTATTCAACTGAGATTGTTTGCCTAAACCCTAAACAGAAGATTTCATGAGTTCAAAGCGGTATAACAGGAGCTAAACCTTGTTTATTAACCAACAAGAATAATTTACAGCGACAAAAGCAAACTAACCAACAAGAATAATTTACAGCGACAAAAGCAAACTATATTCAACAAACCATTACTGTGAAGGGAAAGCAAGAGTAACATCTATACAGAACCAGGAGTCCTAGTGAAGGTAGAAGCAGACCCAGACAATCTCATAGACCAGGGACATGATTTCCAACTGAAACATATCAGCAGCCTCAATAGCCTCGCAGCTGAGCTTCTCGACTTGTAAGTGGAACATAACGAACTGAAGTTTCAGTCCTGATACTTAAAGAACCATCCATGTTCTTGTCCACAACCTTTAAATCCTGGTATAGATTTCCCACAGGAATCACCATTCTTCCTCCAGGCTTCAATTGGTCAATAAGTGGTTGCGGTATTTCGGGAGCAGCTGCCCCAACATGAATAGCATCATAAGGTGCAAATTCAGGCCAACCTAGCCTTCCATCTGCAACAATGATTAATCAAGGAAAATAGATAGTTAGCACTGATTTTTATTTTACTTTTTCAATGGACCTGTATTGCAGGTAGAAGCAAGGTTAAAGGAACCAGACTGTGGGAACCAATGTACAGCGCTCAAGTGTGTGTAATACAAGCATTACTGTTGTAGATGGCAACTTTCAATAAGCAAGTTTTCATTACCAATTTGGTTTAAACTGCCAAGCTAAGAATAATGCACACAGTCTTCTCATTAAATCAAAGGAACCAACTGTTTTCATCTTACTGGTTTGAATTTCAAAAGACCAAGTCTGAGTTCAATAAAAACGTACCACCGACATGCACTGAGAGGGAACCTTCTTTCAGTAATGGTGCTACTGCAGTTTTTTGAATATTCTCAATTGAGGAAGAGACCAACTCCGGAATGTGTTCTATACCCACTGCTCGACCTTTTGGCCCAACCATCAATGCAAAACATGCCGTCAAATATCCCGTCCCTGACAAACAATAAGTAAATGAAATTTCAGCTTCTCTGTTATCTGCAGCTAGTGCAACATAATCATGTTGAAGAATCCCACAGTATTGCAAATTTGATTACTAAGAAGGCGTGAAGACAAAGAGGAATAGAAATGCAAAAGATAAGCACCTGATCCAACATCCAAAGCATGCATACCAGGCTGCAAATTCTTTTCCAACAATTGCAGGCATGTTGCATGCATATGTGGTGCAGAAATGGTGGCATTATAACCAATCGACATGGGGGAGTCAACATAAGCTGGGCTCCCATCAGGCACAAACAAAGCCCTATCAATAGTCCCCATCACTTCAGCAACCTTCTTGGAACTAATCACTCCATAACCTTGCAAACCCTCCACCATTGCCTTGCTATCACGAATTCCACGCCCGGACAAGAGCCACTATACATTACAGAACATAAGCAAAAATTACTTGTAATGTGTCTATCAAGTATCAATTAAATCTATGAAAGTGTCCTCTTATTTTTATTTCTCGAACTTCACAGTAAAACTAATTCAGAGCACAGTAAAGCCCAGTTCTTGCAAGGGAAAACTAACCAAAATGAATGATCCAGTCAACCAAGCAGAATCAACATAAGAATAAAAACACCATCTTTCTAGTTTTAATATACAGGAATTAAAGCAGCTTCTCGAACTTCACAGTAAAACTAATTCAGAGCACAGTAAAGCCCAGTTCTTGCAAGGGAAAACTAACCAAAATGAATGATCGAGTCAACCAAGCAGAATCAACATAAGAATTCTACCCATTAATAGTCACAACCATGCTAATTTCTAACAAGGAAACCTCCTTTAACAAAGTTAAAAACACCATCTTTCTAGTTTTAATATACAGGAATTAAAGCAATGGCAAATCCCCAAATATTTAGGAGCATAACTCACTAATTACATCCTAACATGATCAACAACCAACGAAATTCCATCATCACTACACAAAACTACGCTTCGATTGACCAATCAACATGAAAAAGAATTAATCTTTACGAAATTACCACGAAAAAGTTTCGATCTTTACAAAATTACCATTAAGCTGAGAGAGGAAAAGAGAGAAGCAATTACCGCCATTCCGCAGAAGTGAGAGTTACCCGTGAGGAAATTAGGACAGGAGGAGAGAGTGGGTGGTCGGAGGAGTGAGACTGTGCGGCGGAGACGGTGAAGGTGAGAGAAAGAGCGAGTAGGGGCGAAGGTTAAGAGGTGGGTTGTTGTAGAGGGCGTAGACATACGCAACCGTATGCTATGCGGGCTATAGCGATAGCTCTCGGTGATGGCGATAATAGATTGTACATTTGCCACGATTCTCTCCTCCTCTACCTCATTCTATTCTTCTTCTTTTTTTTCTTTTCTTTTTTTCATTTTTCTTTCATTCCCTAATCTTTACACTTGGCTTGACTTGGCCCTATACCACTTCTTTTCCATCACCGACTCATGTCACAGTTGAGGGTGGTCTACACAGTCATACCATGACCAGAGGGGAATCTCTAAGTGAGGGGGTTGTGTCACGTGATATTATAGTTATAGTTATTCTGTAAAATTTTTAAAATAACTTATGGCATGCCAGCCCTATCGAAGAAGGTGCTCAGCCGCCATGAGAGGTAGTTCTGGTTTATTTTTATTTTTTGTTATTCAATATGTGAGTATTTGGGACATGTAGTATTGAAAAAAAAAAAAAAGACCGTTGTGGAGTTGTAGTTAATGTTGGAGGAGAATAGAATTGTGTATTATCATTGATAATAGGAGCCCTTTAAATAGGGAGTTACAAGGTACCCAAAAAGGTAATAGAATCTGATTACAATTGAATACCTAGAACACATTCCTATTACAACTCTAAACCCTAGTTTGTAGAGGCACACATTATGTCGATATCCTTCAACACTCCCCCTTGTGCTACTCAAACTTGGTGATGACGCTTTAATTGTTGCCTCGTTAAAAACCTTGCCAGGTAACAAAAACCCTGTGGGATAAAAATAACCCTGGTCAAAGGACAAAAAGAGCACAACACGTCATTCACTCTTCGAGATCGAACATGTAGACATCATGCCTCCCCCTGATGTCAATATCTCCCCCTGATTGCTACAATCATGGGAGTTCGGATAACTTTCTCAATCCGATGCGCTTTACATGTTTCTCGAAGGTGGATTTTGGTAACGACTTAGTAAATAAGTCCGCTACATTATCCTCTGATCGGATTTGGTGCACTTCAATATTTAGAAATGCTTGTTGTCATTTTGATGGAGGAGAGGAGGAGCACGGAAGGTGGCATTTTGCCTTGTGGGGTCCTATCCTACACTTCCGTCATCTATTTTCTCTGTAGGGATAGAATAAGCCCATATCAATCGTACCTCTCAAATATTGAAAGATTGTCTTTATACCAATCTAATGGCGTTGCGTTGGCGCGGGGCTATGTCTAGCCAATAACTTCATAATAATTGAGGTGTCCGGTCTTGTATTGTGCTAAGTACAATAATGCGCCTATTGTACATAAGTAAGCACTTCTGCTATTAACACGTCTTCGTCATCATCCCAGGGACGAAATGGATCCCTTTTAGGGCCAAGACTACGGACGACCATGGTGCATCTTTGACTTTATCAAAAATGTCTCTTGACACGGTATACAAATTCTGAATTTAGACAAAACCGTGTTCTCCCAAGGTCATTCTTCTCAAACTCGGATTTCAGGTGTTTAGCGGTTTCCCTTAACTCTCAAGGGTTCCAATTATGTTTATCAACATAAACCGCCACAATTGCAAATCCGGAACTTGTCATGGAAACGCATGGGCATAGTTCATCATATCCCTTCCCAATCAAGTAGTCATTTTAGTGAGCATTTCAACCTCATTGCAAATGCGCTCCGTGGTCTAGAGTGACTTCCTACACCTTTACGCAAGCGTACGTATCATTGTCAAGATAGGGAAATATTATGCCCAAAGTTTATCGTACCACGGGGATTAGTGGCTAACCCACAATCCTTGGGTAATCGGAAATAAAGACACTTAGCAAACAAAGAAAAGAAAAAGAAAATAAATAAAAATGTTAATCTAAGGCACCAAGCCCTAGCAATGCTCGGTTTTGGTTCTCACCAAAGCCTAATCAAAACTAAGAGCCTAGTGATGGATATGCACAAATGAGTGGAAGAGTTTAATGTTTGGGGGTTGATTTTAACTTAACAAATAATAATGCAATGTAAAGCAATAAAAAATAAAAATGAAATGTAAACAATAAAAATGAGAATGTTGGGTGTTAGGGAGATTCCTTCACCCAAATCTCATGTGTCTGAAGCTAATCTAATATAGATGCATATTTCCTATTCTGGCGGTAGTCGTATCCAAGGCGGTTCAAGGATCAAGGACCGAAATTCCCTTTCATGGTATTCTTACTCCGGTTCAAGGGCCGTAGGGACTCACTTGGCATGAATTAGAGCCAGTTCAAAGGTCACTAATTCACATCAAGAGGCGTAGAGATCGAGGAATTAGACTACTAAGCGACCCGCCCGCGCAATCACGCAACGGGTGTAAATCACCATGCTTATAACCCCTCGAATACGAAATTGAAGGTTTCTAGCTTAGGAATTAGAGGGGGTCAAGGCTCTAACTCCGTCCTAGACATGCTCAAAATACACACCCTAGAGTTGACTAGGCTCCTAGACATGCATTTTAACCCAACAAAAATAGATATAAGCATCCATCATATGAAAATTGCATCATTACATTAAATTAAACATCTTTTACACAAAATTTGGGTTAGGGACACAACCCTAAAACCCAACAAAGAAATTACTCACAACCCATAACTATGAACATCAAAGATACAAAATTCAAAGAGAAAAGATTATAGAAGTGTAGGAGAACACAAAGATAGCCACAATTAGCTAGGGAGCTAATATGACTTCCCTTGAATAACAACTCCCACAAATACCTAAAGCTTGAATCTTGTAGCTTTTGATGAATCCTTGAAGCTTATGTGAGAAATTCTATGAATACCTAAAAGAAAACTAAAACTATTATGAAAAATGGAGGAGGAGGAGAGGAGAGAGAGAGAGCAGCCCAAAAGGGCTGCCTCTGTTTTAGGCTTGGTGCGGCAACTGTGAGAGGAGAGGGGTTCAATTCATCAATTAAAGGAGGTGGCTGGTGTTGGGGATAGAGATGCATCAGGAACGGATGGCTGAGATTGAAGGACAAAAGAAGTGATCCGTGTGGGTGGCACATGGTCTGGGATTTGTGGCCGGTTAATTAAGGGAGCAAAACGCATGCTGCACCG
>BDJD01000421.1:99802-113587 GCA_002564525.1 Rosa multiflora | reverse complement strand
ATCGATCACTACTACTTTCTGGCGGATCGAGCTTCATTACGATCGAGTCTTTGAACCCTTTACAGCTAGAAGACTTGGAAGTCAAGATAACTATATATGAAGCTCGATTCTCAGTATGGAACGAGTTTTATATATAGTTACCCGGCCTGAACCCTTATTTCTTCTTCATTTTCCCGACTTCCAGCCTGCAGATAGATACGATAATATAAGAGGATAATTATAACTAACCAACATCTTTATTGTAATTATACAGCATCAAGAACAAGAACAGCAGTATTGACTAATAGAAATGCAAATTGGAAATTCGGGGCAAGTCAGGAAGACAGAGACTAGTGGACTCTGTGGGAAGCTGGTTGGCCCTAGCAAGAAAATGAGCGGGTGGGAATATTAATTTCTGCTTCAGTTCAATATCAGATTATTAATGTAAAATATGATCCAACGGCCAGAAGAGTCTGCAAGACTTGGCATTTGCTTTGTGTTGACTTGACCGACGGAGATGTGAGGCAATGACTTGGAGTATAAGCGGAAGCTTCCCAGTCAACTAATACACCAACGAACAAGGCCACTGAAGTCTGAAAATTCTCTTTGACACATTTGGCGCTCTCTGCTTTGCGTGTGGAATGGGTTCCAATACAATGGACTAGGGTTTTTTATTATTAGAATTTTAAATCATTCAACCCATCAATCAAGTTAAATAATTAGTTGTGTAATAATGACTTTCATAATCATCTGTAGTATTCTTCAGTAGGTCGTATATTGTAAACACCCAACATTTCTTATTTTAAGAGGATAATGCAGGTGTGCTCAACGGTTTTTGAGAGATTGTCAGGGACAAGTGCATTTAACGGCTGAAGATGAATTCACAAATTTTTTTTTTTTTTTTTAGAAGGAGAAACTTGAACACTTTCATTGAATATCGTTACAAGAAGACAACCACATTATGGAAATAAACTCTAACTAGTAACATTCACCCCAATGTCCCCAATGAAAAGAGCCCAAGTACACAAACAAAAGTAGGGTAAAACCAAACACGGCTTCCTAATGAAAGCCCCACAAATGAACTGTGTAAAACAAAAGTAGTAACCCAACGATGAAGCAGAGAAGCCTTCACCAATGACCTGTCACTTCCAGAGAAAAGGAAACCATCATCGTCGCTTGATCAACGACTTACTCAAAAGGGAGAGTAAGTTATTGTAATTTCAACATTTAGATTCAATACATATGGCACAATCCCTTAAAATTGTCAATTAGATGAACAACTCTGAAAGGTAATATGTTAACTATACATGTAAATTAACATTCCACTAATTTATCATTTTACTTCTAGTTCTCTATATGCATCAAGTATGACAATTTTTATTTTCACATATAGTATCAAAGTCGAATGTTTCAGTAATAAATAATTATAAATTTTGCAACTATAATTTTACGCACATCCCTAAACATTTCAAATTTAAATATATTACTCATCAAATAATGGATTGTTATCTCATTCTCTACAAGATCGTAGCATCATGCATGAATGAGGTAGTGTACAATTGTCTCACTGCCTTTTCAATTTTGCAAAATTGCAATTTTCTATTAAGGTTCTTTTACAAAATTACATAGATTTCAGAAATGTAATGATTGGATAATATATAAAGAAAATCAAACTTTGAATAATCGATTCAATCTTCTGAATGGGCTCCACTCGCTCTTCATTATTTTCCACATCCTCCTCCTATATAAAACAAACCCCAAAACAAACCTAAGCTGAGTAAGCATGAACTAGTCTACCCCCTAGTCAACAATTTAAAGCCAGCCGGCCGAAAAATGGACCCTTTTCCAGGCAAACCGCAGCTCCTCCACCTCCTCACCTTCCTCTCGCTCCTCCTCCTCATCCACGGCGGTAGGCTCAACCTCGACCCTTCAGACCTTCAAGCCCTCATCACTGTCCAAACCCACCTCGGCTTCCACACACCAGACAGAGCCAAACCCACCAACCCATGCAACACCCCTGGCGTCTTCTGCGAGAGAAGACTCTCCAACAACACCTACGTCCTCAAAATCAGTAGACTCGTCTTCAAGTCCCAACTCCTCTCCGGCTCTCTGTCTTCGGCAATCGGACAGCTCTCAGAGCTTAAAGAGCTCTCTCTTTTTGACAACAGCCTCATTGACCGAGTCCCGCCTGAAATAGTTAACTGCAAGAAGCTGGAGATCCTCAACCTCGGAAACAACCAGTTTTCGGGTGAGGTTCCTTCTCAGCTCTCTTCTCTAATCAGGCTTCGAATACTCGACCTCTCCTCCAACAAGTTCTCCGGCAACTTGAGCTTCTTGAAGCATTTTCCCAACTTGGAAAATCTCTCCATTGCCGACAATCTCTTCTCCGGGAAGATCCCAGCTTCGGTTCGTTCTTTTCGTAATCTCAGGTTCTTCAACTTCTCCGGAAATGAGTTCCTGGAAGGCTACGCACCTAAGTTGAAAAGGGTCGAGGTTTCAGCTTCTTCCGAGGTTCCAAGGCGTTTCATTTTTGCTGAAACATCAAACCCCATCAACGCAGCAAAAACCAAAAATAGTAATTCAACCGCTCAAGCACCCTCCGGTTCTAATGCTCACGCTCCAGGTCCATCTCCACTACCGAAGAAGAAGAAGAAGAGCAAGAAGAAGAAAGTCGGAGGCTGGCTGCTCGGCTTCTTCGCCGGAGCGCTGGCTGGGTGCATATCCGGGTTCATCTTCTCTCTGCTGTTCAAGCTGCTCTTGGCTGTAGTTAGAGGAGGTGGAGGCAAGGACTCTGGTCCGGCCATTTTCAGTTCCCTGATTAAGAGAAAAGAAGACTTGGCTTTTCTGGAGAAAGAAGACTGGGATGCTTCGTTGGAGCTCATCGGAAGGGGAGGATGTGGACAGGTTTACAAAGTTGAGTTGCCAGGAAGCAACGGGAAGATAATCGCTATTAAGAAGATTAATCAACCTCCTAAGGAAGCGGCAGAGCTGACGGACGAAGACAGCAAGCAGATGAATAAGAAGATGCGTCAAATTCGGGCGGAGATCAATACCGTGGGACAAATTCGACACCGGAATCTGCTTCCTCTGTTGGCACATGTGTCCCGGTCGGACTGTCATCTGCTGGTGTATGAGTACATGAAAAATGGGAGCTTACATGACATGTTGAATGAGGTTTCTGAAGGGAGAAAGGAATTGGATTGGTTAACAAGGCACAGAATTGCAATAGGAATCGCTTCAGGGCTTGAATATCTCCATGTCCACCATACACCTCACATCATTCACAGGGATCTGAAGCCGGCAAACGTCCTGCTTGATGACGATATGGAAGCTCGAATTGCAGATTTTGGGCTTGCGAAAGCAATGCCTGACTACCACACACATATGACGTCTTCAAATGTGGCTGGAACGGTTGGTTTCATTGCACCGGAGTATCATCAGACATTCAAGTTCACAGAGAAGTGTGATATTTACAGCTTCGGGGTGTTGCTCGGGGTACTGATCATGGGAAAGCTACCGTCTGATGTATTTTTCCAGACTACCGACGAGATGAGTCTGGTCAAGTGGATGAAGAATGTGCTGACGTCGGAGGATCCTAAGCAGGCTATTGACTCAAAATTGATGGGAAATGGATTTGAGGACCAAATGCTCTTGGTTCTAAAAATAGCATGCTTTTGCACAGTGGATAACCCGAAAGAGAGACCTAGTAGTAAGGATGTTAGGTGCATGTTGGATCAAATCAAGCATTAAGTATAGATGTATGAAATGAATGGGAAATCCCACTGGATGGATTGTGTCTCATATGTATCATCCAGGAAGTTGTGTACGTAATGTTATAAATAGCATGATGAATAAGAAAATATTGTGTTTGCAAACCTATGATTTCAGCAGCCCGTCAACTCCCAGCCTGCTTCTGCCACCGCCTCTTTCCAGACCCAACCTCATATCTCGACCCCAGCCAGAATTGACATGAGATCCAGCTACGCATCCCGTCAGTATCCACCCACCAAGTGAGTCACCGCTCCAATCCTACCATCATCAGCACCACCACAAAGTGCCGCTGAGATAAGAAGAAGGAGTACAAGTCCTCCTGGTTGAAGACCATGCACGCCAACGAGGCCAGCGAGAGTAAGTAGAAAATCCATCTTCAGTTCTTCAGCAACCAAATTTGTCGTGCTGCCGACCCGCCGTCAAGAAGACAATCTCATCCTTTTTTTTTTTTTTTTTTTTTTTTTTTTTGAGAATGTGAAGTGTGAATGATTAAACATTCGAAAAGACCTTGACTCTGGAGTATATTTTTAATGTTATAGTATAAGTTTATTGAAAAGGACCTTGACCTTGACTTTCGAGGAAGAAGAAGACCTTCTGTTATTATTACTTGGTATAAATTGATAATTAAAAGAATTAGTCAGGGATATGGATTAAAAGTTTGTTTAACTTCTTTCTATACATCCTTGCTAGTTATGTAAGTTTCACTTTTATATTAATTGACCGATGCTCTCTTCTCTGACTCCCGTAAGGGAGGTTTCTCGACGGCGACTATTTTCGGGTGGTGGCGGTCTTGTGCTTTTGACTGCGAAGGGTGTCTTTCCACCTTTCTCTAGTTTACTTCTTGGTGCTGCCGGCGGGATTTCTTGTCGGGGCTCCTTGCTCCTGTGCTTCTGCCTAATTTTGCTCATCGCCATCGTTGGGTATGGTGATGGTGGTGTCGATCTGAGATTGGATCGGAGTGTTAGTGATGTGGGGCAAATGGATAGCGGTGTTTGGACCTGTGGTGGTCGTCGCGTTGATTATCCAGGTTGATTTGCCCGGGATTACATAGCTCTGATGGTGTTAATAGTGGATCGGTCTTGCTTGTCGACTATCCTGTGCTCAAATTCGGATCCGATTGTGCAGTCTGTCTAGTGCGGCGATGATTTCTTCGACGCCAGCAGTGGTTTCCATGGGAGCGATAGCTTCCATGGCGATGCCAGGGGTTTCCCAGAGGGTGGCGGCAGCGACAGTGCTATGTTTTAGGCCCACATGGAGGTGCGGCGGCCACACAGGGGCTGTCTTCTCCTCTAGGGTTTGCGGAAATTGGGCCTTGGATATGATCAATTTATGTTGGGCTCTAGGTTCATTGTTGGCCCATGTTTTTATTTTTTAATTTAGTAGTGAGCCTTTCTCTTTTTGTTCAAAAAGAGGGTGGGTCTGTATTTTTCTTGGTTTGAGCGGGGAAGAATGCGAAGAAAGATTGGGGCTCAGTTATCTTTTTTACTTTTCTTCAGAGCTCTAATTTTCTTTGTTTGAGCTTAATACTAAAAAGTGGGTGTGTTAGGGGTGTGCTGAGTAGTACGCTTGTGTAAGGGGTGTACTAGTGTAGTGTGCTCTATGTAATGGCTTCTTCTGACGACCTATGGGCAAGTACTATATAAAAGTGTGACATTTTCAACTCAAAAAAAGTTTCGCTTTTATATTAATTGCTAATAGAAGATTGCATTTAGATTATTAATCTTTAGTCAATTACTAATGTTCTACTTCTTGGTTGATTTTATAGGTACTTGAAGCTCTTTGGTACTTTTTTGTTGTCCAACGAGAGACAGATTGCTGGCAATATGCCTGTCGAAGTGAAGATGGATGTGAACCAAATATTTTTAACTGTGATCGTTCGCTCAAAATATGCTCTATAGATCCAACTAATACAACATTTTTTAAATTTTGGTATATTTGATGACGCCCTTCAATTTATGCTCACAAAATTTTCCACAAAAATTCCTAAATTGTTTTTGGTGGGGTCTACGAAATTTGAGGTATGTAATTAAATACAATATTTGTTTGATATTAATTCTTTCACATTAATGACAATTTCTAAAGCGCGTTGGCAACAATTTTTTCTTTCTTTCTTTCTTTAATTTATATGGCCAGACCAAACCATATTTGTGGATTTACAAACTTTGGGCAGAATGCTTTTATAACTTGAGATATATACACAAGTGAATCAATTGTTGATTTCAACGTCCTTATTGAGTCTTTATTGTTATTTTTTTCTCTCTAATTACTGAGTCTATATTCCAAGGTCCACAATAAAGAGAGTTCCCATTTACATATACATATAGCACGTACGTACGAGACATAGTTAGCAGAATACGAAATGTGTATAATATCGCAAAAATATATGTGTTGTTTTAGGGAATCAGAAATTGAGAGAAAATCGCTGTGTATTCTCATTGATAATAGGGGCCTCTTTATATAGAGGATTACAATACATAGAGTCTAAATCATACAAGGAAAGATAATCTCTAGATTCTTCTAATTAAACCCTTTTACCACTAGGCCAAGTAACCTAGAGTTTGGGCCAAACACAAATTAGGGGTTTACTTGAACACTCCCCCTTGTGTTGACCAAACGCGGTGCTTCTCTCGTTGCCTCATTAAAAACCTTGCCGAGTATCAAAAACTCAGTGGGACAAAAATAACCTCGGTCAAAAGGGAAAAAGTGCACAACACACCCTTCACGTTTCGAGGTGAACATGTAGACATCTCCCCCTGATGTCTGCTCCCCCTGATGACTACGATCATGGGAGTTCAGATAATTTCCGCAAGACAATTCTTGCCACATGTTTCTCGAACGTGGATTTGGGCAATGACTTAATAAACAAGTCTACCACATTGTCCTCAGATCGAACCTGGTTTACTTTGATCTTGAGGAGCTTCTGTTGTTGCTGATTGTAAAAAAATTTGGGCGATATATGTTTGGTGTTGTCGCCTTTGAGGTAGCATTGCTTCATTTGTTCAATGCAAGCAACATTATCCTCGTAAATGCTCGTTGGCTCATCTGTGGTAGACTTCATACCACAATTGCTTCGAACATGCGTAACTATGGAACAAAGCCATATACATTCACGAACTGCTTCGTGAAGAGCAATAATCTCTGCATGATTCGAAGAGGTAGTGACTAAGGTCTTCTTTGTAAACCTCCAAGATATCACGGTCTTTCCCATGGTGAAAACATAACCAGTTTAGGAGCGACTTTTATGTGGGTCAGAGAGGTACCCAGCATCAACAAAACCTTCCAAAACACTTATATCGTTTTGCGATGGAGAGAAGGAATGCAATTCACCACGTGTGGCATCCCTGGCACTTGATGGGTCCGAATCCATCTTCTCTCTGTAGGGGTAGAATAGGCCCATATCGATAGTCCCACTTAGGTATCGAAAGATATCTTTAACACCAGTCCAATGGCGTCATGTTGGCGCAGAGTTATATCTAGCTAGCAAGTTCACAGCGAATGAGATGTCCAGTCTTGTGCATTGTGCTAAATACAATAATGCGCCTATTGCACTTAGGTAGGGCACTTCTGCCTCTAGCACTTCTTCGTCGTCATCTTTTGGACAAAATGGATCCTTCTTTGGATCAAGACTGTGGACGACCATTGGGGTGCTTGAAGGCTTAATCTTGTCAGTGTTGAAACGCCTAAGCATCTTTTGGTTGTAAGCTGATTGATGAATCAGGATACCATCTCTACGGTGCTCAAGTTCTAAACCTAGGCAAAACCGTGTTTTCCCAAGTTCTTTCATCTCAAACTCGGATTTCAAGTGTTCAGCGGTTTCCCTTAACTCTTTAAGGGTGCCAATTATATTCAGGTCATCGACATAAACCGCTACTATTGCAAATCCAAAACTTGTCCTTTTTATGAAAACACATGGGCATAGTTCATTGTTGACATATCCATTTCCATCAAGTAGTCACTTAGACGGTTATACCACATCCGTCCGGATTGTTTCAATCAATATAGTGAGCGTTCCAATCTAATTGCAAAAGCGCTCCGTGGTTTAGAGCTACTTGATTTGCGTATCTGAAGTCCATATGGGACCTTCATGTATATCTCTATATCTAGATCAGCATATAGATACACAGTAACTACATCCATAAGCTGCATGTTCAGTTTTTAGAAACTACCAAACTGACAAGGTAGCGGAACGTTATAACCTCCATTACGGGAGAATAGGTCTCCTCGTAGTCGATTCCAGGGCGTTGTGAGAAGCCTTGCGCCACAAGGCGAGCTTTGTACCTTACAATCTTGTTTCACTTATTACGCTTTCTAACTAATACCCGTTTGTGACCAATTGGTTAGGTGTTGGGCGGTATTGGCACAACTTTGCCAACTCTCCCAATCTCTTCCTCTTCCATTTTCTTTTTCTTTTCTCACACCCACACCAACAAAGCTTCATCAATTTGTCAAGGAGCATCAAGATTTGAGTTTGGGTAAAAGTGAGAAGCCATAAATCAAGGCTTGTCATAATTGCTCCATAGCAATTTGTGACTTGTTCTTGTTACTTCTCACTTCTCTTCACCTTTCTCTCTTTAATTTGATGAATATTGTTGTTGATTAGTTGATGGGTAGTGAGTAGTTTATTTAGAAAACTAGGGTTTGAGCCCTAGCATGGATTTAATGTAATAAATATGTTTTGATTTAATGGTTTTCAATTTCGTGTTTGGCACATGTTCTATTCTATAATATTTGGCTTAGATGCATGCTTAGGAGCTTGATTAACTCTTGAATGTGTAGATGAGCATGTCTAGAAAAATTAGGGGACCTAATCACTTCTCTAATTTATGGCTAGGACACTTGTTTAGAACATGGTTAGTTACAATACTAATTTCGATTGCCATATTGGCTAGCTTGGGAACCTTGATTCTAGGACTCTTCGCCTTTTGGTGCAACTAGAGACCCTAACAAGGTTCTAGATTGTCTCAATTGAGTTTCTACGACCCTTGATCCGGAGTAGGAATACCCTTTAAGGAATCTATTGACCCATGAGCCTTGAAAAGCCTTGGGTACGGTTCTTGATGCCACTATGAATTGAACGACCATTGTTGGAATATATTTGTGCATTAAGTTTGGCTAGGAGGATACCCTAGTGACCTAATTTCCAATTCTTGATAAGTTTCTATTATCTTTATTCTTAGTTACAATTTTAATTTTCAATTGTCAATTTTATTTTTCAAAATCAAAAATCAAATTTCACAAACCACTTTCATTGTCCATACCATTTGGTTGTGAGTTTTCCGCATTCACTTATGGTTCTCTTGACCAATTTTAGGCTTGGTTGTTCCGAGCCAGGCATGTAAATAGCTTGGTGCTATTTTTCTAGGTTTTGTTTGTTAAATTTTTGGTGACTTAGTAATCGGCATAACCAAGGATTGAAGTTAGCTTTTCAATCCCCGTGGTACGATAATTTCGGGTTCAAATATTTCCCACTTCTTTGATGACCGTGCCTTTATTGCTCATAAGTTGCATTTAATCATCAAATCAATAAGCTTCTCTAAGATGAACTTTCATGCGTAATCATTAGAGGTAATGCAAATGAACTCTTTTCCGTTCTTAGTATGTGTTTCCACATGGAATCCGTTGGCTCTTATATCTTTAAAGCTCAATAAGGTTCGATTTGCCTTAGGAGCGTAGAGAGCTTCTGTGACTTTGATCAAACTGCCATTTGGCAAAAGGAATTGGGCCATTCCATGTCCTTGAACTAAACCTGATGGCCCAGCCATCGTAGTCACAGAGGAATATGTAGGCAACATCTCCAAGAATAATTGTCTATGTCGTAGAATGGTGTGCGTAGTCGCACTATCAATGAGACATTGTAGTTCATCCATTCCTAAAAGAAAAGCTCATAATTAAAAGGAGTCATAAAGAAAAGAACTCAACTTTTATTAATAAGCCAAACGGAATTACATCATTGTTTCTTTGACCAAGGAAAATCTAATCCAATAAACGAGCTAATGCAAAACAATGGTTGTCTTCTAACTTCTTTCGGTAATTCCAATGCAAATGTGACCAGGTGAGTAGAGAGATGTTGGTGGAGCAAAGCTCCCTTAAGTACCACTTATCTCAAAACCTTCCAATACATCACACTTACATTGAGTACACCTACTTTGAAAAAAGACTAATACCATTGGTATCTACTACAAAAATAATATGGCAATTGCTTGCATTTCTTAGAAAATAAAAAGACTTAATCAAAATCGCCAGTTTCTGGGTCTTGATCCTTGTTGTCTTCCACCCTTAGATCGAGATCGCCATCTTGATCTTCTTGTTCCATGTAATTTACCTCCCTTGCTTCACGATACATCTTGTATGCGTTTGCAACATTCTGTGATGCTTTACACGCCCTTGCCCAATGTTCTGGTAGTCCACACCTGAGACAAGCATCATTATGGTCAGGTTCCCTTGATCGAGGCGCTTTAGGAGCACTTTGAGGACGGTTATTGCCTTTGGTGGCGTCACCACCATAACTGGAGGCTTGGCCTCTCTCTCTCTTCACACGTTTTCCTCTACAGTTCCCTGTACGCCTATCTTGGCGGTTTCCTTCCTCTTTGGGGCGAGAATATGGACCAAAACGTCCAGAAATATCCTTATTCTTAGGGTTTCGCTCCTTGTGTCCTCCCTTGGAGGCGCGACTATAATTAGACTCCGGAATTAACTTGGCTCCCACGGGTCTAGAGTTATAGTTCTTCACAAGTATGTTGTCGTGATTTTCAGCTACATTCATTGCACCAATTAGCTCATGAAATCTTGTTATGCGTCTAGGATTGACATCAATCTGATAGTTTTTCGCTAACATCGTATCAGTGATTTTCTGTCCACAGAATTCCATCAAAGACTTGATACGAAGTGCTTCTGAATTGTAGTCAAGTACAGACTTGAAATCACAGAAGCAGAGGCTATGCCATCTCACTTCTAAGTCTGGAAGCAGGGAATCACGGAAGTTGCCAAAACGCTGCTCGAGTTCTACCCATAGTTTTCTTGGGTCTTCCTCATTGAGGTACTCATTTTGGAGTGCGTCATTCATGTGCCTTGTCATGAGAATGATGTTTTTTGCTTCATTAGCCTCTCTCGTAGCTCTATTTGCTTCAAAAGCAGCAGCTTGTTGAGGAGTAAGCACGTCCTGACTTGGCTCTTGGATCGTACTCAGGATCCCATCAACCTTAAGATGCTGGCGCACATTACGGACCCACTTGTGGTATCCTGCGCCTATTGTCTCTAATGGAGCGAAGCTCAACTTGTTCAGGTTACTCTTCCTGAAAAATAACAAGAAAATAGGGTTAGTTTCGAAGCGAAAAGGCTACCACGAAAAACTATTAAATTTCTGAGTATAGTCGCTTCCAAGAAATTAGGGATTTTCTGAGCGTAGTTGCTTCCAAGAAAATCCGATTCCAAGAGGGGTTTTAGACTAGATCGAAACAATGACGTATGTGGTCGATCATTTTTTCTTCTCAACAAATTTTAAGTTTGGAGGACTCTACAAGCTTCAAGCTTGGAGTGAGCACGAACCCCCACAGTTCAGCTTTTGGTCTCCCCTATAAAGAAGAAAGAGGGGTAGAAGAAGGGAGGTTGCAAGTCTCCGTTAAAAGAAGAAAAAGAATGAAAAGCTTTAAAAACGGGAACTTTTAGAAAAGTTTATCTTGAAAAGTTGCCAGAATCTGGTGGCCAAAGTTGGTGGCTGGACTGTGCAAGGAAACTGTTGGGTCACTGCGGGATCGCAGCGAGGATGCCACGAGGCCGCGAGGATGATGCGGGGATGTCGCGAGGCCGTGAAGACTCTGTGGGGATGTCGCGAGGTCGCGAGGAGTCTCTTGGGCGCGAGGATGCTACAGAGATGTCGCGAGGCTGCGAGAACGTTGTGGGGATGTCGCGAGGTCGCGAGGATGCTGTGGAGATGTCACGAGGCCTCGAGGACGCTGCAGGGATGTCACGAGGTCGCGAGGAGTCGCGAGGGAGCGAGGATGCTGCGGGGATGCCGCGAGGACGCTGCGGGGAAGGTGGTAGCACCGACGAGGCTAATCCGGTGAAGTATTTTTTCGGCCTTTAGAGTTTTTAAGGCTAGGGTTAGGGCTTCATGCTGATAACGTGTTTTAGGGAATCAGAAACTGAGAGAAAATCGCTGTGTATTCTCATTGATAATAGGAGCCTCTTTATATAGAGGATTACAATACATAGAGTCTGAATCATACAAAGAAAGATAATCTCTAGATTCTTCTAATTAAACCCTATTACCACTAGGTCAAGTAACCTAGAGTTTGGGCCAAACACAAATTAGGGTTTTACTTGAACATGTGTGTATATTTAGATAATTTCATCTAATAGCTAGTTCAAATGTTCGGCAAAATATTTTCAATTAATTAATTTTTACATTTCAAAATATAAGTTTATAATCATTTTTGTTTAATAATTAATAACTAACTCCTTCACATGTGTTCCGCATATGTCAATTGGCTTTTATTTTTTAAATTAAAAAAGTTACAATTGTTTAAGGAAAACTGAATTGGGAGAGAATTGAGTCGTACTTTCATTGATAATAGGGGCCTCTTTATATAGAGCATTACAAGACATAGAATTAGAGTTGTACAAGGAAAGTTAACCGTCCAATTAATCGGATATCTATGAATATCTCTAATTCCTACCCCTATTACAACTAGGTCAAGTAATCTAGAGTTTGGGCCAGACACATATTCTGGATTTACTTGAACAATCCCCCTTGTGTCGCCCAAACGTGGTGCTCCTCTCGTTGCCTCATTAAAAAACTTGTCGAGTAACAAAAACCCGGTGGGACAAAAATAACCTCGATCGAAGGGGAAAAATAGCACAACACACCCTTCACGTTTCGAGACCATACATGTACACATCTCCCCTTGATGTCTGCATCTCCCCATGATGACAACGGTCATGGAAGTTTTGATAACTTCCGCAAACGATGCTACCAACATGTTTCTTGAGAGTGGAATTTAGGCAATGACTTAGTGAGCAAGTCTGCCACATTTTCCTCATATCGAACCTAGTTCACTTTGATCTTGTGGACAGTCTGTTGTCACTGATTATCCTTGGTGTTGTCGTTTTTTATGTAGCCTTGCTTCATTTGTTCAAAACGAGCTCACTTATCCTAAATGCTTGTAGGCTCATCTGTGATAGACTTCAAACCACAATTGTTCGAACATGTGTAATTATGGATCCAATCCATAAACATTCATGAACTATTTCGTGAAGAGCAATAATCTCTGCATGGTTCTAAGATATAGCGACTAGGGTCTATTTCTGTAGATCTCCAAGATATCACAGTCTTTACCCATGGTGAACACTTAACCAGTTTGGGAATGACCTTTGTGTGGGTCAGAGAGATACCAAATATCAACAAAACCTTCCAAAACACATGTTGTTTTGGGATGGGGATAGTGGACTCAGGCCAGTGTTGGCGGCGTTCCTGGTGTGTGATGGGTCTGAATCTATCATCTCTCTGTAGGGATAGAACAAGCTCATATCAATCATACATCTCAAGTATCGAAATATATCTTTTACACCAATCTAATGACGTCACGTTGGCGCAAAGCTATACCTTAACTAACAAGTTCATGGAAAATGAGGTGTCCGGTCTTGTGCATTGAGCTAAGTACAACAATGAGCCTATTGTACTTAAGTATGACACTTTTGCCTCTAGCACATCTTCGTCATCATCCTTTAGATGAATAGGATAATTTTCAAGATCAAGACTACCGACGATCATGGGGGTGCTTGAAGGCTTAACCTTCTCAAAATGTCTAAGCATCTATCAACACGATGCTCAAGTTCCAAACCAAGACATAATTGTGTCCTCTCAAAATCGGATTTCAAGTGTTTAGCGGTTTCCCTTAACTCTTTAAGGGCTTCCAATGAAGATCATGTCCAACATGAACCTCGATGGAATCCGAAACTTGTTATGGAAACGCGTGGGCATATCCCTTCCTAATCAAGTAGTCACTTTAGTGAGCGTTTCAATCTTATTATAAACGC